>APFE030630300.1:0-68898 GCA_000404065.3 Pinus taeda | reverse complement strand
TAGTGGTTTTCTAATAAGTTTCCTAATCTTTTCTGCATTATAAGTCTAAAGAATAAAAGGGTTTTGATAAATTGTGTGAAAATGGACAAACGAAGCTCAATCACCAATAATCGATGTTTTCTATGCAGAAGGACGCGGAAATAGGGGATTATCGAGCAGAAACAGGAAGCAAAGGGAAAGAAACTGTTGTCCCAGTGCTAGGGAACCGGATGCGGACGCGATCAAGTAAAACTAGAGCTGAATGATCCAGGAAGAGGACGTGGGACGCCAAGACGGAGAACGCAAGAAAGGAACGAGAAGAACTGAACGATTAGCGAATCCCTCAGGATCTCTGATCCTGAGGGATCGCTGCTTTAGCTTATCTTTTGTATCTAGATATCTCCGTCATTTCTGTTATATAAAGATATCACGCCATTGAGCGTGGGGGATCAACTATTGTAATTACATGGTTTGGAACAACTCTGAGCATTAAGTTTTGCTGAGACTTGATCTTGTGTATCTTTGTTAATGCAATCAATATAAAGAACTTTGCGTTCACTTTACCTCTGCATCTGAAGTAGCTTTAAGCGGTGCACCATTGGTAGCCAAGGGCCCAGCTCCAACGGTCACTCGCTGTTGTATCATACGGTGATTGGTGGGGTTTGATTATTTCCTTTGTTCCAGCAATCTGATATATCTTTCACATGATAGACTATGCTCTTCAGTTAATTTCTGAATCTGGATAAGTTTCCTCATTCATGTCTCTGTATTATATAAAGTGAATTTCTTTGAATTGCATCCCGGTATTGGTATGACTGGTATCATCATTGGATTCATATAGAATAAGTGTTTGCGAGATTTGAAGACAATATCACTCTGTTCAGAAATAGTCACGTCATACATCACTCTCAGATTGTTGTAATAGCTTAGAACGTGTGCATCCGTTTAAGATTGCTGTTCCATTGCGTTTACTATTCCAATTGAGTTAGCTGTTCCATATGATTGACGTTTCCTGTTTGCTGTTCCATTTATTTATGTTGTTTATTTGATTACTGCTGTTCCATTTAATTCCTGTTGTTCCATTTCATAATTGTTGTTCCATTTACTCCTGCTTATCTGCTTTTGTTACTTTCAAGTGATAGCAGGCCTAAGACTGTCGTGAGCCCAGCAAGACGTTGCCTGACTCCCTGATCCATAAGCCTTTGCTTTGGTTTCCTTCTTTATCAGTTTCTAAAGGGAAGGGTTATTGGTTCCGTACCCTTGACTGATCAGATTGATTTGTGTGATTTTATCCTTGAGTTGATTCAGTTATAGTTTAGTATCTGTTTCCTTTCAATTCATTAGAGCACTATACTACCGAGCATTACTTGGGCAAAACAGCCTCGGATTGAGTTACTCCTTGAAAGAACCAAACGATCCTGGATTGACTTAATAATGTGGAATAATTGGTGGTGTGAGAGACCCTAGTTATAGCCCTACAAAAAGGAACTCAAAACTCTCATACCTTGTCATAATCATGATCTTCTTCTCATCCCCTTCTACACCTGATAATACCCATGCCTCAATTCTAGCTTGGAAAGCACTCAAGCTTTCACAAGCTTGTCGAAGCAATCCGCAGCAAGCGGAAAAGGATACATGTTATTTATTGTATGCTTATTCAAAGCACGATAATCATAACACATCCTGAACTCATTCATATCCATATTCTTCTAGAATAATACTGGAGCACCAAATGGGGACCTTGAAGGTTGCATGAAACTTGCATCAGTCAAATCCTTCGACTTTAGTTTCAATTCTTCCAACTTCGGCCCTAATAAACAATAAGGAGATTTTGTTGGGGGCTACTTCCTCGGATCCAGTTCAATGTGATGGTCCACTGCATTTCTCGGTGGAAGTACTTTCGACAACTCATCAGGCATCAAGTCGTCATATTTGACTAATACATTGGAAAATCTTGGCTAGAATAGGCATCCCCACTCCATCATCATCCTCAACCTCCTTGATGAATGTCACATATGTCTCAACATCTGCATCCTGCATCGCCCTACTCATACTTAGTGCAGACAATGTTGCACCTTCACTTCCCTTCTCTGCTGCTGAGTAGGTAAAGCCCACGCCCATTTGTTCCCAATCAACATAATCTTGTCACAAAACAGGACAACAATTGCCTTGTTTCCCTTCATAATATCCTGACCCAATATCATGTCAAAGTCGTTCATCTCCATCACCGTGAACTCCAAACAACCTTGCCAATCTGCAATTTGAACAGACAAATTATATGTCAATCCCTACACTTTATCCCTCGAGTTCACTGCCTTGACCTCCACATCCTTTGGAACAATCTATAGCCCAACTTCCTTTGCTAGCCCTATCGTCATAAAATTGTGAGTGGCACTTGTATCCACCCAAGCTTGGATAGTTTTTCCATGAATCTCCAAGTCCAGAAACCTCAAACTATGCAGCCAAATTTTCTTTTGCTCAAAAACTTCAACATGCATACATCTTGAATTTCTATTGCATCCTTTTGTATTGGCTCTAATACCATCTGTCACACCCCCAAGGCAATTCTCCCATTTTAGTGTGTCATGCAACACCAGCTAAACATCCATACTTAACTTTTTTCATGTTTTCTAAACTATGCCTACATCCATTATTATTGTTTTTCTCTTTCATTATGAGGTTATGTGTGGAATAAACATAACAAAAGCGTCAACCAATGCCAAAGCCGAGACCAATACAAGATTTCCAAATTTATAATTTCATTTATAAATTTAATGTACAAATTTTACATAATGTAAAAGGGGAGGTCGACTCTTCCAGAGCTCATCCTCTACCCGAATTTATGCACATTTTGGTACACTGTTGGTTTTCTTCACTACCCACGCCCTTCATTAGCGCCTTGCACTATACTGCAGTGCCACCATCGTGTATACCATTCTACATGGTGCAGCGCGTCGCCGCGCCTACATACTGTGACCTAGGTACACAACCTACCACCCAACACGTCCATTGCTGCACCCACACTTCGTTGAACCTGTAATGTTGCCTACTATGCGCTCTTCCCACCCCATGGGCCCATCGCCCTACCCTGTCACGCCCTCCATTCATTGTCCACCCGACTACCCACAACCAACTTCCATTCCTTCGCACTGTGAACCCAAATGGTATGTGTTATGTGATTTCGATGATGTTCCAATACTCGGCCTCCTCTCATATATATACACTTCCTACTAGATGTAGTATCACGTGGTTCATGTTGCTTGGGGCATCGACCCACCCTTCAAGCTTGACATAACCCTCAATTATGCGTTGGCTCAAGTATAAGTTCGTCCCCACTAAGATATAAACTCCCTTCACATAACTCCATACTCATCCAGCACTTAGTCGCATTTTCCTTTGGTTCACCTACGCCTGGGTATGGGCACGCTACCTAGGTGTGCACTCCCATCGCACGCCTTTTTCCAACAATGTTTGCCATGTCATCTACTCCCTCTAAATTGTCAATGTATATCCCAAATAAAGTAGGGGATAATGGGCATCCTTGCTTGATCCCAATATCACTTCCAAATCATTTGGAAAATCCCTGCTTGGTTCAAATTTTGGCCCAGACTTGGTCATTCAACCTTTGGACAACAACCCTATATTATTTTGGAATTTCCAATTCTTCCATTCTACTCTGCAATTTGCTTCTAAGAACATTATCAAAAGATTTCTTAAAGTCACAAAGTAGCAAAAGACCTTCCTTCCCTATTTATCTCAAATCTTCTCGATCAAGTGTCTAATTATAATGTAATGGTTGATGATAGAATGCTTTGGCCTAAACCTCGATTTCCCTTTGGCCCTATTTCCCTCCTTTTTAGCCCAAACATTGATTTGTTGTTCTATCATACTCCCAAAAAGTTTACTAAAAAGAGGATTGATCATTATAGTGCAGTGATTTGAAAGGTTTTTGATGTCACCACTTTTGAGTAGGGGGATGACACCAATAGTTGTCCAATTTGTCAGAAACCCATTATGACATACCTCCTTGAATATTCTTTGAATGTGAAGCATGAACACCTCCAAGCCCCATTTTAAGTATTATGCTCGTAGACCATCTATGTCTCTAGCATTACCCATTGCAACCTTCTTTATTCCATCTTTAATGGATTTCGAAGACAAAAGTTTATTTCTTGGAGGATTGTCTTTATTTGGCCCTGTCTCATGTAGTTTCTTTACATACTCTAACCATTCAAGATCTGCGATATCGTTCTCTTATTCATGTCGTTTTATTACAATTCTTCCCAAAAGCCTCTTAGACTATACCTCCTAAATGAAATCAACTCATTTCCTCTTGTATACATAATTCAACTTCAATGAATCGGCCAACATTGCCACTGCACGTGTACAAATCACATGAGGTGGCTACACAAATGGCTTTATGAGTTGGGAAGGTTATAATACTATTTTAAATATATTTATCAATTGAATGCTTAAAAAAATAAATTAAAAAATATGTATTTTTAGTTTTATTATTAAATATGGTGTATTTTTAAAAGTAAATTAATAATAAATAACTAATAAATTTATAATTATTAATATAAATTTGTTATTTTTTTATTTATTATTAATAATATTTATTTATTGTATATATAATATATTTTTTCCTAACTTTTCAATAGAAGTAAACACCCATGTAACATTGATTTATTTTCAATAAACATTTTTCTAAATAAATTTAATTATTATATATTTTTATAATCTTAATATATTTTTTTATAATCTTTAAAATCAAATTTATATAATTTTATAGTTTAACACATTTCTTCCCTAATGAGTGGTAAAATGAACTTTTTGATATCATTAAAATAAAATTATTGGTATATAACCATTTTCCATGGTGAAGTAAAAGTGTTGCGATAATGAAGAAGTTAATGGATTTATTGTTATAGGGGTTTTGTACGTTATTTATTGTGTCAAGAGGTGCTTTCTAGTCCAGTATAAAAGAGATATTGTAATTTCTTGTTATGTTATGTAAATATTTTAACTTAGTCAAATTACATAACAATAAAAATAAAATTTTAAAATCTGTGATAAATAAAATTATTAATTAATGACCAAAGAAAAAAAAATCCCTAATGCCCTAAGGGATAGCTCAGTTGGTATATTGCTAAGTACCTCACCTATCAGGAGGTCACAGGGTCAAATCTCCTCAAAACACTTGGGGTTAGGCCTTGCTAGTTTGGTGGGCAAGTAGATCCCTTCGGGTCAATCTACTTGGATTTTCTCTTGGATGTAGCGGCCATTGATCCGAACTTAAACAAGAACACAACAAATTATAGATATAACCATAAATATAGAAATGCAGCAGATATAAAACTTCATTTCATTTCGAACGGCTCTCGCGCAGTCTCAGGTTAAATCTTGACGACCAATATCAGGTCGACAGCGCGCGAGAAAAGTGGTTTTCCCGTGCTACGTGTCGCCCGCTAGGGTTAATTGCGTGAATTTTAGGAATACCATTTACAGCCTTTAGGGCGCACGAGATACCACTTCCCACTTATCAATACCACCCACGTGCTTAATTCATACTTTTAATAAAGGCGCTTAAGGAAAGGTTTAGTGGTTAAACTCAGTGCTAACGCTTAACACTAATTGACTGTGATTTATAAATAAAATGTATGAACAGAGAAAAATACCCGATTAAGGTCCAGAACACCGATACACAGTCATAAGAGAATTTCATTCATCGTACTCATGTTTAACACTATGAAACCAAGAGAGTGATGAAACCATGAGAGGTATATCGGTAGGCAACATGCATGCAGGTGTGGGAGTGATACCTCAACTGTGCTTGTGGAGCAATTGTCTCACATAACCAGCCAAACATCTGTAGCAGTTGCTAGAGAGGGGCAGCAGTTGTGAGAGAGGAGAAAACCTGCAAGAGGTCAGTTCTACAAAATAGGAAGAACATAGTCAGAAGGGAGTTACAAAGCAGAGAGGGAAGCCAAAAATGGCACTGGCTCTAATACCATGTCAGACCAGGAGGTAACTCCTCAAATGTAATCGTAGTATTCATTCAGGTTGTTCATTATTATACAAGAGGGAGTGATTGTTCGGTTCATCTCTCGATGACTCTCCATTTTCTCTATTATTTATTTACACTAATTACAGTTGTTCACCCAATCCCTATGATTGGGTGTCAACAATCAATAAATATATATATATATATATTATTATTGATAATTGTATTAAATATAAATGATTATTAGTATAGTTTATAGATATTAAGAGGTTGATATCAAAAATTTATTCAGTAATAAATCTCATAATTTTAAAGGTTTAGAAATCTATAAAAATTAATTAAATTATAATTTTACTTTAAATTTGTCTCCAGGGTTAGGTCAATTAGTAATCCCTTGTGATAATGAAGTGTTATGATAAGGAGATAAAAAGTTTGAATTTCTCCAGATATTTACTCTTGTTTGTGGATTAATGGCCAATTAGTAATCTCATGTGATGATGAAGTGCTATATAGAAGGAGATTCAAAGTTCAAATTTCCGTAGTTATTTACCCTTGTTGTGAATTATTGGTAGTGCCTTCAGTACAAAACTATTTATGTAGTTATTTAAAAAAAATAAACACTTTATTTTAAATTATTAATATTACTTTATATATATATATATATAAAACACATGAGTTAAATGTGTGGGCACAACACATATATTAAAAGATATGTAACAAGGCTCTTATTATCAAGGTTCATCTCCACTATATCATGAAGATTTTTAATCTTTAAATAGTGTTCGTTACAAGGCAATAAGCCAATACTAATACTTATTAATATCACATGTCCAAAAGATTATCACTCATTTCGTAATTAAAATAGTTTGTATATTTTTATTTTATAACTTTTTTTTTAATTCAATGGAAAAACAAAAAGGACATAACTACCTTTGAGATAAATAATTTTTTTTCTTACCTGGAAATAGTATTTATAATATAAAAATATGCCCTTGGCTCAAGAAAATAAATTAGGAATTACGTATCAACTTCTTCAAAATATCTATCATTTTTCTCTAGTACAAGAGATATGTTAAACTTTCTTGTTGAGCTACAAAAATGGGGCTTTTGTAGGTGCATACCTCACAGAACAAAACATAAAATTATCGATTAGTAATAAAGTCCTTCATGGTTATGAACCTAATATTATGAGCTTATTGCATTGGGTTAAATTCATTTTTAAGTTATTAGACTCCATTTATTAATAGTTGATGGACTAATTTGACCATTGATGCACAACTATCCAGCTTTCAATTTGCATTCATCATTAGCGAGCTTAGTTGCTTCTTTGTTATGGTCTTGTAATACATGACATTATTTCACCTACTTTTCATTGGCAGTCAAAATATCATGATAAATATCATCCATATCTACTTGATTATTTGCCATATGACCAAGTCAGCGTGAGTACCCAAACCCTTTGTCATCCTCGGGGTCATAAAGAGCCTTTTTGTTATGGTCTTGTAATACATGACATTATTTCACTTACTTTTCGTTGGCAATCAAGATACCATGATAAAGATCATCCATCTCTACTAGATTATTTGTCATATGAATAAGTCCCCATGAGTACCTAAACCCTTTTTCATCCTCAGGGTCATAAAGAGCCCCTCCCCCCTTGGGTTTCTTTTGGATGCCCCATCAAAATAGAGAATCCATCCTTGTCTACTATTCTTCTAAGTTTTGAAATCCACATCTATCATTCTAAGCTTCCAACATCTCTCATATTTTGTTGATAACAACTAGTAATTTATGGGTAGTTGATCCAACTCTTTCATTGGGCAGTGATAATTCTACTTTGGGACTTCAAATTTGGCACACAATGATAATGAATTCTAGTGCTTTGAGGAGTAAGCTTGTTATTAAAGATTGCAATATTTCTAGCAAGCTAAGCTTTCTAGCATATAAATTTAGGGAGCACTTCTAATATTTATCCATAATTATTATTAAAAACATTTCATAGATATTCAGTAGGGGTTAAATCCTCAGCATCTACTTATTAATTATTGATAATTAAATTAAATTCTAGAAACTTTATTCCAAAATAGACACATTTATTTATGTAATTATAAGGAGTATTTGTTTTTAATATACACTTTATTTTTATACATGCCCCAAGCATGGTATTACACATTTGGTTGTGTGTTTGAATGCGCATTAATTTGTCTTTATCTATAGTTTAACATTGAAATTCAATTTTTGTTTTTTAATTATTATTTAAAATTATTTATTTGTAAGGTGATTAGTTGGCGTCAGGTTGTACCTTCCATTTTTCTATTAATTACTAATTGTTTTGGTTTTAGTTTTATTTCCTTTTTATTTAACTTTTTTTGTCTTTTTTTATTATTTCCATTTTCATGAATTATTTTTTCTCTAATAAAACTTCTATTTCCATGAATATAAATAAATTAATAGAAAATTAATTTTTAAAATCTTGTGAGCGTTTCTTTCCTAATTTTATGAAAAAAACTTTATTGATATATGGTTATTAATATTTAGGATCTCATGAGCATTTTTTTAGTATATCAAGAATTCAATAAATTAGTCTTATTACAAGAAATTGAATTCAAGAAGTTTCTTTTTCTTCCTCATTAATGTCTGTAGAATCTGATGTAGATTTGAAGCTCTAGCCAAGGTGAACACTAGGAGCAAATCCAATGCAATGCACTGAAGCTCTTCATTTAATTTTAGGGGATTCAAATTCCAGGGTGCAGAGGTTGGGGTATGGGTCCAAACTAATTCTACCATTGTGCAGGGACGAGATACAATGCCCATGCCCATGAATTTTGTAGGAGACAAATGGTTATGCAAACAAGTTTCAAGTTTCTTGGAATTAACATCTCGTTCACTTGAAACAAAGTTTCTCCATATCAACTCGAACGAAACATTGTACATTTTCACTTTCGTTTCTATTTTTGTATGAAGACTTTAATTGATCAACTCACTATTTTAAATATAGTTAAGACTCTAATTAACTATATTTAAACCAAGAAGCATACTCCAATCAACTATATTTAAACAAAGAGATAGGTACTCCTAGCACTTGTTTTTATTATAATATAGTTTCTATAATATTTTTTATAAACTTCACTTAAAATTTAATAAAATATTATTCAAATTATATAAATGGTTTAATTTATATAATTTAAATATCCTAAAAAAAATTAATATACTAAATTCATTTATATATTTTAAAATATAATTTCAATAACCAAAAAAATTGCAATTTTAATATATATTCCATAATTGTCCATTGAACTTAATTGAGGTTGTGTTATGCTCTTAAATAAGTTTATAATAAAGGCAAGCCTAGTACCAGCCACCTCTGCCTGCTTTCAAACAGGCAAGTTGACTTTCTTAACCAAATGAACCAAATACCCAAAAAATAAACTAGCATTTGCACTTTATGTTGCAAAGGAAATGTCGTAAGGCATAGAGTGGGGAAGAATAGCGACATGTGAATGGGCATTGTTGAAAGCAAGGGTGAATGATAATGTGTATTCTGAAAATGGATATTTTGTTATGGTCAACCTAATGCATTCATTAATTAGATGACAACGAAAAAGTTTTGGGCCCAGGCTGAACCAACACAAATCTTTTCTATAAGACTGAAATTGCCTAAATGATTCCTCAATCAATGGAAATAACCATTTCCCTCCTCTGATACCTTAAATGCATTGTAGGAGACCGATTTTTCAAGTAACTTAATATAACTAGCAATTGCCCCAAAAAGTGCAAAGAGAGGCCGATTACAGACAAGTTTTTTTATGTATAAAGTGTTGAGAATGGAGCATCTCAGATTAGACTTTAGTTGGACTTCGTTGGTTTGGGAGATGTATCATGTGTTACCATTTGTGCATATTATGGGCATAAAGTATGTTATGATGATGGAGATTATTTTCAACCAGTTGTGGGTTGGCAACAACTTTTGTGAATGCCTTGGGTAAGATTCCATCTTCTGGATAATGGAAATTCCAGTGTCCATTTAGTCTATACTAGAGTACAATGATTTTTGGCAAAGCTAAAGAAACTGTCATCAATGTGTAGAGCCAACGTAAGTCGTAGTCATCAGTTTTTATCCATACAGGGCTATGATTATAGGTACCAGCCATTTGAGCGGGCAGCCGGTGTATTTTCTAAATAGGGATCATGTTATCCTCGTGGAGTTATTGGTTGTGCTTAGAAAATATAAAGTAGGATTGAGCATCGACTATCTGGCTAGATGGAATTTTTGATAAGTGCTGGCCAATTTTATCTATTGTGTAATCATCCAAAACATAGAGGCTAACCCAAGTTGATGCTTCAGTGGAAATTGTGTGGCCCTTGCATTATCTAGGTCCTATAGAAGGAAATAACAAAAATGGCATCAAGTACAATCCATCTCTAAACCGAAAAAACATCAACAAACAGGGTAGTACAATCCATCTCTAAACCGAAAAAAACATCAACAAATAGGGTCCAGATGACCGTTAGCATCAAAAAAAAAACATGCTACAACAAATACCTACATATAATCAAAATCATTCTCTATATTAGGATCTCCATCATCAATATCACCCTCTAAGCATTAAAATAAGATAGGAAAAAAAGTAGCATCTCAAGTCAAGATTTTGTTTCAGTGATGGGTACATTTTTAGTAGGGTTCTAAGAGAAGAGTTCATCAACCAATGTCACTAACATTAAGGTACATAGAGAGCTTAGTGTTCTTGATTAATTACTAGTTCATACCCTCATACATAACAAAAGCCAATGGAAATGTGGCAATCCCCACAATCTTGAAATACTGAAAAAGGTTGTCAAGTCTATTAAATTTTGAGTGAGATCTAAAATTTCACTTTCTCCATATGAAATTCAATGAGGTCAGAACTACTCTCAAACATCCAAAGTCATTTCATGGTAATGTTATGAATTGCATAAGAAATACGAAAGCCATAGGCTTGAATACTAGGCCACCCCACTAAAAAATTCTTGTTTTTTTCTAAAAAATAATTATGTTTGGAACATCTTTAATCAAATTGTGCAGAATTGGCTAGTTTGGTACCTAACCAGCCAATGCAATACCAAACTGGCCATTTCCGGTTCCAGACCTCGAACCAGACCCGTTGGGGTGTCAAAAAGATCGAACCGATTGATTTCACCAGTTTCGGTTTGGTTCCAATAACACTGGTTCTATGTTATTCAAGATTTTTGAGCAATACACGGTAGTTATCATGCATGCATATTTATGATAACTACTATACCTTTTCCTACCTTTGTCATTTCCCTGATTTAAAAGCTGCTCTGAGTTACTAATAAAGACAGTTCTAAAAGATAAGGCTTCGAGAACCTTGCTTTAGTTGGTGGAGGCTTAGTACATTTTCTTCTGAAGCTTTGGCCTCAAACTCGAGAGCTACTTGTAAAGCATTCTCCAAAGAATTTATACTAAGCAAGTCCATTTTTCTTTGGATATTTTGGTTGAGATTCCTATGAGAAGTGTGTCGAGGAACTTCCAAGTTCATCACCATGGACTTGAAGCCATCAAAAATATTGCTTGATGCCTTTGACCAGGTACTTGCCTTACGTGAATCCATTGCTTCATGATTTCCTCTGCTTTCCCCTTCAAGTATAACCTATCTTGCATTTCTTGCTTGAAGCATATCAAAGTTTGTGTAGGAGGTGAATTTGAGTTGACTAAGTCTCGTACAAGAGCCCACCGCCATGTTAAGGGTTGGTCGCTCCATACTGACGTCTTTTAGCATCAACTTATGTGCATCATTCAGTTGTTATATTTGAAAGGCTTCTCGTACAAGAGCTCACCACCCCACCACCATGTTAAGGATTGGTCGCTCCATACTGACGTCTTTTAGCATCAACTTATGTGCATCATTCAGTTGTTATATTTGAAAGAAGGCTTCTCGTACAAGAGCCCACCACCATGTTAAGGGTTGGTCGGTCGCTCCATACGGATTTCTATTAGCATCAACTTCTGTGCATCATCCAGTTGTTACATTTGAAAGAAAGCTTCTACCAGTTGTTACATTTGAAAGAAGGCTTCTAGGCTTTGCAGTGAAGCATCCAACACTTATATTTTAGGATTGAAAGCTTGATATATAGTTCATATATGAGTGATGTTATTTATTGTCCCATAATATCGTAAGACTGAAAGATTCATATCTGGTTTGAATTTCGATGATAGTGCTAGCCTCACATTCTGCTGGACTCCACATTTTCTGAAAGTCATTTTATGAAAGTTCGGGAACATATTTTGCATTTTAGATGCAATTGTTGGTTGTCAAATATGTCTTATACATTATTTTTATTGGACTTCATGCCTGCAGAGATATTTACTCTTGGCTACTTCCCCAGCCATGATAGAGAAAAGGAGCCCAAACACTTGTGAGGCTTCTTCCTCTGCATAGGTGGTGTGTCAGAATGGGTGCTCTTTTTGGTAGACATTTGAGTAACGGTCTTCCACCAATATAAGATTCTGGTATGCAAGTATAATTTCAGCGTAGAATTGCCTACATGAACTTAGACCTGAACATTGCCGACCTGAACATTGCCGGAGAATAGAGACTTCAAAGCTAGTTCTTCAAGCGCATGTAATATAGATTCATTTAGAAAAAGGATGGGTGAAGACAATTGTAATGTTGATGACAGACTTTGATCACCGTATTGAGGAACTAACATTGTGCCCGAGCCCTACTGGCTTGAGAGTTTTGACAGGGTTTGTGTCTAACATTGTGCCCGAGCCCTACTGGCTTGAGAGTTTTGACAGGGTTTGTGTCTGACTAATATAGTCAATGAAGGTGAGTATTGAATAGGTTCTTATTGGACTACAAAACCATGATGAGTCTCAATGATTCCTCAGCAAGGCATCAACCAAAACAATGCAGGAATTACAGAAGCCTTTGGGATGCTCTCTAAAGAAACATGAAACTTCTCATTGTGTTCAGCAACGTTTCTATTGAAGGTCAAGTTGGCTCATGTAAAGCAAGGGAATTTTTGCATCTTCAACAACTTCACATTCTCAAAGACAGTCGTATTCTCTTATCCAATGTAAGAAGAGAAGGAACACTTACAATGCAATATATTTATAAAAACATACTAAGAAATGATAGTTATCAAGATAGAATCTGAATTCAAATGTGGATACCATACAATACAGAAAACATTTGGCCCACAAAACTACAGTTCAGAAAATTCAGGAGTATACATATTATTAAAGCAAAAACATGCACTTCTTCAAATTTATTGAAAAAAAATAGGATAGGTATGTGGATAGTCCAGACTAATTTTATCAAAAATTTTAATGATGGGATAACATAAACCCCCACAAAAATTCTCAAAGGTCCGTTGAGCCTTCTGATGCAATCCCTTAAAAAAATGTATTTCCTTATCATAGACTATAAACTTACGAAACTCAGCAAAAACTAGAGTAGCAGGTCTTCTGTAAAGAAGATTAGATTTATGATTAAGATTATTACAAGTTTGATTTAAAAAAGTTGATAGCCATCACACTATTTTCTTGTGCTTGGTGGGCGTATGAATTTTTTTGCGTGTGTTGTGATTTTACTTTTGATAATGCAGGTCATGTAACCTGTTCTAGGTGTTCTGGAAGTAAGAAGGATCTGTTCTAGGTGTTCTGGAAGTAAGAAGGATATGGAAGTAAGAAGGATCTGTTCTAGGTGTTCTGGAAGTAAGAAGGATATGCACAGACATTAGGTACACCCTTTCAAGTTGAAAAATAAAAATTAAATAAGCACATAGAAAACAGAGAATATATGACTAAATACCTAGTGGAAGCTACTTATTTAGTATGTTGGCTCGGTTGGCATGCTTCATTTGAGTGTAACTTTGTTTATGAAGGTCTAAGAAGGCCTTTAAGGTGCAGTTGTCCCAACTACAAATGCAGTCTCCTCGAGACTTCACACATGAACAGAATAGACAAACCTCTCTAGGCATCAGCAGCAACATAGTCTCCTGAAATCTCCCATGGCTAGCTCCTAAACGAGGGAGTAGTGACAGGAATTGGCGAGACAGGGAGAAGAAATGAGCAAATAACATATTCATTGGTGGATTGAAAGTTAAAATGCATTTTCTTAAGAATTCTTTAGGGTTTCTTGGGAAGATGATTTTTTTGGGTTAAAATTGAATTTGGTTTGGTTCAGTTTTGGAGAAACAAGAGATTGACTATACGAATCCCAACTGAACCAAATTATTTGGCTGTACCAAAGTTCTTCTAGATTTTCAAATGTTTTCCTCGATTCAGCCAAACTTTTCTACCATGTAAAAGATAGTTGCTTATTAGATAGAATTGCAATCAATCGAAAGCAAGAATAAACAACTAAGCACAACAAAACAATCACAGCTCAAAGCATTTAAGCAAACTATACTACAACAACAGAAATTAATAAAACAGCATTTATTACATGAATCTGAAAAACACTACATATTTCAACAATAATCTAGAAAAAGGCATCACTCAACATCAATCTCAAACAACATAAAATGCCATGTTTCACCAACTGCATGATAACTTGCAGTGGAATAGCATTACTTAGAGGAAAGGAATCCTTTTGAAACATTATATACCATTTTTTAGCAGAATGGTTGAGACAAAAAACACCCTTGAACTTTATATGTCAAGAAAATACAGCCTATATTTCTAACACATTGTTGATTTCATGCCTGCCAACAATCCATGATCTTGCTACTGTTAAAAGACAATCCTTGGTTGACTAGGTTATTGCAGTTGTGTTTTAAAGTGCCTATAATGGCACACTACATATAGAATTTGAAACAATTTACAAAAATGTTCACTTTAAGGCTTTTCTGCATATGTTTATGGCATGGCAATCCCAAAAGGAAATTTCTGAATCTTTCATATAAAAATTAAATGGGGAAACCAACAAGCAAAGAAAATATCATTATTTATTTTCACAGCAGGCCTCTTCTACGCTTGTAATCATTCACAGTTAATGTCAGACTATGCCTCCTTCCATCATTGCTAGGAACTTGCACTCCTCAAGTTGACTCAATCTTCTGCTTTCTAGCCATAAAAGCTAAAGGGGCCCCTTGAGCACCCCCATACTTCTGCAGTCCAGCAAGTGAATTTGGGAGTTCAAAATCATGCAAAGAATACACCTTTGCATCTTCTGATACAGGAGCATCACTGTCGACAAGCTTTCCATCATCCTCAACAGTTTCTATTGCTATGGCTTCCTCTATTTTGGCTGCATCTGCCTCTTTGTTCGCATCAGTGTTGTCTTCAGCAACCTTTGCCTTTGTATCATAATAATTTTGAGATTGAGTCCAACGCCGAGTGAAAGGATCATGCCCTGCTTCACCTGCTTTAAGATTAAGGTTTAGAGGCTTGATCTCAGAAGCGTTCTTGAAATTTTCAGCCTTGTTTTTCTTATTCATTTCTGCTAGCATCAAGGCTTTTGCATCCTTGCTTTTGCTCTGAAGAGAAAGGACTTCTAGTTCCTTAAATCTCACTTTAATTCTCTCAACTTCTGAATAATCATGCCTGCTCTCCGCCAGCTCCATCTCTCTTCTAACCCTGTCCTTTTCAGCAGCCACATTCGATGGCCTTTTGGAAGCCAACTTCTTTTCCTGCAACATTTGTTTTACAGTTTCTGCAGAATACACAAATTGATTTATCTTTTTTAGTGCATTCATTTTTCCTCAACTTCTGCTCGGCTAATCATCCGACCATCACTGCGTTCTACTTCCCATTTCCAATCTGAAAAATTTTTCTCAAGTGGAGGTGAATCAGACACCCTAGCCATCTGCCATCTTGCTGCACTACTCTCGCTACCCCAGAAACAATTCAAATACTTGTATGTGGTGCGGTTCTCAAACTTGTATTGTTTTTATCAGGGTCTGCCGCATCAACATTTTTTACCGACATTCCTATCCCAATTCTCACAAAGCAGCCCACAATGATATTTTCAAAGAATGGTTCCCAAAGCCCAATTCTCACAAAGCAGCCCACAATGATATTTTCAAAGAATGGTTCCCAAAGCCCAAACGGCCTGTATTCAAGATATTTGGATATGTTTGGCGATAACATCAACATCCTTTCCCAAACTCAACCACCACTCCCATCTGTTGGAGAGCCCGCTTGAAATCATCAATGGGTTTGTCGTAGAATGAAATACCAATGAAGGGAAGGCCGTTTAACTGCAAACCAATAGATTGCCATTCAGATTTGAATAAAAAAGACAGGCTAGGAGATTGGTACCCCAATGTGTTTTGGGCCATTTTCCTTCGGTTATGCTCCTTTTGAACTCTTGAGTGAACGTCTCAAGGCAGTTTACTGTGAAATAATCTATCCACTGTAAGAGCAAAATGACGTTCCCTTTATCAGGAGGAGAGGAAAGTCCAGGCAAGGCAAGATCTGGTGGTCTTAGAAATGCAATATCCAGTGCTCCAAGCCCATTTCTAATAAATGGCTTGAGATTTGTCCGACTTCTTTTATGATCTCCATCCATAATATATCTGTAAAATAATGCAGATCTGTGACGCACATTATGGTATTTTCTGGATTGTTCTCTATGTGTGTAACAGTGTTGAATCCCCAGACTGTTTGGATATCTCCTTCTTACTCTCCAATACTGACTGTTTGGATATAATACAAGGAAGAAAACTTGTAAATGCAACTAATGTCAATTGAGTAACATAAATGGATGGAACGGTCCAAAATGCAACCTGTTCTCTGACATCATCACTGGCAACACTAAGAAGTTACACAAACTTGGGCACAGCTCCATGATCAATCACAACTCTGGTATGCTCTGAGGTTCCTGACGCAAGATTTGTTAAAGCCCAGGCTGCCTCAAACTATAATATGACCAAATTAAAACGATATTAGATTACCACAATATAATGTAAATTCAATACTTTGAATCTCAAGTGAAAAACAGATCATACCTGAAGCTGAGGGAAATCATCCCTTGCAAGAAACTCTACAAGTCAAGGGACCACACCCGCAGCGATAACTTCCTCAATTGGAGGACTGCATTCTGTCACATATATTTTTTCAAATGGCCATTTCCTAAAGACAAAAAAATATGGTAATAAAGATACATATACTCAAGACTATTACCAATAGAGAGAAGCTTCCTGATATTCTCAAAGAATGGTTCCCAAAGCCCAAACGGCCTGTATTCAAGATAAATCAAGGCCGGGATCATGTACATGTCATAATGGATCTCGTACTCTGATTCATATCGGGATTCAAAATAGGCCAAATCCAGGAATTCAGATATGGATTGCCGATTCTACAATTCCAATCCATTCCAGGAGTGAGAGTGAAGCATTGCAGGAATCAAAAACAATTTTGATAACTGTCTGAAACACTTTTTATGTATGCATAAAAACTTTTGATCCATAGTTAGGAAGCTGTAAACCTTAACTTCATATTTAATTGGAACAAATACCCACTTTAACATGGAGGAAAAATATTTGAACCTTACACTAAATCCTTAAAACCCTGGACTGCATTTGTTTTGAGTTATTTATTCCCTGACTTTTTTCATTTGAATTGTTATTAGATGCATTGTGAAATGTTTTCTTGCACCTTGATACAGTATCATGATAAGGAAAAAAGATGTTTTACCATCAATATCTCTCCCTAAAGATTTTATACCATCTTTAGATTAGCATCGAAAACCTTAAACAAATTAGCATAGAACTACTCCTCACACTATGGTGATCACCATATAGTGCAGCTCCAACATCATAGAATTTATTCCATGACAATGGAAGGCACCAACCAGTGAAAGAACAAATGCCTCAGTGATCATAGATAACAAAACGTGTGGTTGTGCCATGCAACTATGAAGGCAGAAGTGTCAATATTACACATATTAAAGTTAAACTAGCATCCTCAAACTCAACCTCCCTTCCACGCTTCACTTGGAAGCTCACTATCTTCCTCCTGCCATTTGATACTTGAGATCCACACCAAAGAAAATCGAACACGTTATATTTATTTACAGTTATCCTTGTGATTAGTATTACCCTCATTATGATATTAATATCATGTTTACCTTGTACAAATTTACAATGACAGGAGCTGAATCGTAATTTTCAAAAACATAATGTTCCAGAGGCTAGTACCATTTTCTTTATACAAAGGTCTCTGTTTTACCCAAAGGCCTCCAAATCTTATTAGCCGTGTGAATCTAGTAATGGAGTTATGTAAGACTATGATTTCATTCACTGGCAACACTAAGAAGTTACACAAACTTGGGCACAGCTCCATGATCAATCACAACTCTGGTATGCTCTGAGGTTCCTGACGCAAGATTTGTTAAAGCCCAGGCTGCCTCAAACTATAATATGACCAAATTAAAACGATATTAGATTACCACAATATAATGTAAATTCAATACTTCGAATCTCAAGTGAAAAACAGATCATACTTGAAGCTGAGGGAAATCATCCCTTGCAAGAAACTCTACAAGTCGAGGGACCACACCCGCAGCGATAACTTCCTCAATTGGAGGACTGCGTTCTGTCACATATATTTTTTCAGATGGTCATTTCCTAAAGACAAAAAAATATGGTAATAAAGATACATATACTCAAGACTATTACCAATAGAGAGAAGCTTCCTGATATTCTCAAAGAATGGTTCCCAAAGCCCAAACGGCCTGTATTCAAGATAAATCAAGGCCGGGATCATGTACATGTCATAATGGATCTCGTACTCTGATTCATATCGGGATTCAAAATAGGCCAAATCCAGGAATTCAGATATGGATTGCCAATTCTACAATTCCAATCCATTCCAGGAGTGATTGAAGCATTGCAGGAATCAAAAACAATTTTGATAACTGTCTGAAACACTTTTTATGTATGCATAAAAACTTTGATCCATAGTTAGGAAGCTGTAAACCTTAACTTCATATTTAATTGGAACAAATACCCACTTTAACATGGAGGAAAAATATTTGAACCTTACACTAAATCCTTAAAACCCTGGACTGCATTTGTTTTGAGTTATTTATTCCCTGACTTTTTTCATTTGAATTGTTATTAGATGCATTGTGAAATGTTTTCTTGCACCTTGATACAGTATCATGATAAGGAAAAAAGATGTTTTACCATCAAATTCTCTCCCTAAAGATTTTATAGCATCTTTAGATTAGCATCGAAAACCTTAAACAAATTAGCATAGAACTACTCCTCACACTATTGTGATCACCATATAGTGCAGCTCCAACATCATAGAATTTATTCCATGACAATGGAAGGCACCAACCAGTCAAAGAACAAATGCCTCAGTGATCATAGATAACAAAACGTGTGGTTGTGCCATGCAACTATGAAGGCAGAAGTGTCAATATTACACATATTAAAGTTAAACTAGCATCCTCAAACTCAACCTCCCTTCCACGCTTCACTTGGAAGCTCACTATCTTCCTCCTGCCATTTGATACTTGAGATCCACACCAAAGAAAATCGAACACGTTATATTTATTTACGGTTATCCTTGTGATTAGTATTACCCTCATTATGATATTAATATCATGTTTACCTTGTACAAATTTACAATGACAGGAGCTGAATCGTAATTTTCAAAAACATAATGTTCCAGAGGCTAGTACCATTTTCTTTATACAAAGGTCTCTGTTTTACCCAAAGGCCTCCAAATCTTATTAGCCGTGTGAATCTAGTAATGGAGTTATGTAAGACTATGATTTCATTCACTGGCAACACTAAGAAGTTACACAAACTTGGGCACAGCTCCATGATCAATCACAACTCTGGTATGCTCTGAGGTTCCTGACGCAAGATTTGTTAAAGCCCAGGCTGCCTCAAACTATAATATGACCAAATTAAAACAATATTAGATTACCACAATATAATGTAAATTCAATACTTCGAATCTCAAGTGAAAAACAGATCATACCTGAAGCTGAGGGAAATCATCCCTTGCAAGAAACTCTACAAGTCGAGGGACCACACCCGCAGCGATAACTTCCTCAATTGGAGGACTGCGTTCTGTCACATATATTTTTTTAGATGGCCATTTCCTAAAGGCAAAAAAATATGGTAATAAAGATACATATACTCAAGACTATTACCAATAGAGAGAAGCTTCCTGATATTCTCAAAGAATGGTTCCCAAAGCCCAAACGGCCTGTATTCAAGATAAATCAAGGCCGGGATCATGTACATGTCATAATGGATCTCGTACTCTGATTCATATCGGGATTCAAAATAGGCCAAATCCAGGAATTCAGATATGGATTGCCGATTCTACAATTCCAATCCATTCCAGGAGTGAGAGTGAAGCATTGCAGGAATCAAAAACAATTTTGATAACTGTCTGAAACACTTTTTATGTATGCATAAAAACTTTTGATCCATACTTAGGAAGCTGTAAACCTTAACTTCATATTTAATTGGAACAAATACCCACTTTAACATGGAGGAAAAATATTTGAACCTTACACTAAATCCTTAAAACCCTGGACTGCATTTGTTTTGAGTTATTTATTCCCTGACTTTTTTCATTTGAATTGTTATTAGATGCATTGTGAAATGTTTTCTTGCACCTTGATACAGTATCATGATAAGGAAAAAAGATGTTTTACCATCAAAATCTCTCCCTAAAGATTTTATACCATCTTTAGATTAGCATCGAAAACCTTAAACAAATTAGCATAGAACTACTCCTCACACTATGGTGATCACCATATAGTGCAGCTCCAACATCATAGAATTTATTCCATGACAATGGAAGGCACCAACCAGTGAAAGAACAAATGCCTCAGTGATCATAGATAACAAAACGTGTGGTTGTGCCATGCAACTATGAAGGCAGAAGTGTCAATATTACACATATTAAAGATAAACTAGCATCCTCAAACTCAACCTCCCTTCCACGCTTCACTTGGAAGCTCACTATCTTCCTCCTGCCATTTGATACTTGAAATCCACACCAAAGAAAATCGAACACGTTATATTTATTTACGGTTATCCTTGTGATTAGTATTACCCTCATTATGATATTAATATCATGTTTACCTTGTACAAATTTACAATGACAGGAGCTGAATCGTAATTTTCAAAAACATAATGTTCCAGAGGCTAGTACCATTTTCTTTATACAAAGGTCTCTGTTTTACCCAAAGGCCTCCAAATCTTATTAGCCGTGTGAATCTAGTAATGGAGTTATGTAAGACTATGATTTCATTCCCATACGGGCTGAAAGAAAAAGATCAGACTGCTCTGAAAACTAGGATCTTTACTGGTTAGAGGAGCTCTTCTTGGCTGATTATAGAAAGGACCTGGCTTTAGAAACTAAAACTTTTCAAGTGACACTTGAACTCTTGCAACCCCTGTTGATAGCCAGGGGACTCCAAATATTTCCCAAAGGAATCCAATGGATCCTAAAACTCTGGATCTATGAAGGAGATGAAAAGAGATATACAGAGAACCCCAGATTCTAACAGCATGGAATTATGTTTGAGGCCTGGATTCTGACACCAGAGTATAGCTTGTCTGGTTTTATATAACACTTTTAACCAGCATTGTAATTGATTGTTGGACCCTCAAGCTACAGTGAGAACATGGGGACCTAATAAGTATGAACGTTTGCGGCCTAAGACTCTCAGGACTCAGACCATTTTAGGATTTAATCTTAATACACCAATAGATATGCCTACAGCCCATCATAACCACCCAGATCACAATATAAGCTTTTGACCTAATACGATCTATAATTTTGTTATCTTCACTTGGTCAATTTGCACAAGTTAATAAATTAAGACAGCTATTGAAAGGCCTTCAAATTGCACTCTGTGAAGAATAAATCAAAATACTTATTTTGATTAACATATCCATCTTCTTAAAATACCTACTTTGTCATTTTAAGAATCTTATTTTACTGTATCTTACCAAAATGAAGCAAGATCCGGTAGCCCTTTGTACCCTTAGGAAGTTGTCTTTGGTAACTATGGAATGCTAAACAAAGCCCAAAAGGAAATCAAAACAAATTTAGCACCAGCATAATTAAGGAAAAGATATCAATATATGAGCGGCGACAGCACACTAGAGCAAAATGGCATTTAGTAAACAGATGACTCCTGAAGATTTTCCAAAAGCGAAATTGTAAGGAAAAGAATCTTTTAAACTAAAACATGTCCTAGGTGAGCTTCTCAGGTAATTTAACGTAATGATTTCCTGCGCTGAGGTCGGCCTTCAGTTGGCATTGAGGTCTATGTTTTGACTATTAACATTTGTGACTGCACTACATTCTGTATTTATATTGTGACTACAACTAGATGAGCTCATCATCACATATCAGTGAGAATAACACTTATGTAATAAGCCATGTCCTCTGCATCATGAGTGAAACACATCATACAGGCAAACCAAAAAGATACAGAGTATATCAAGCATTATTTCTTTCGTTTGGGACTAACCAATCTATAAAATAATTTACAAAAACAGTCTAATTCCAACTAGCTCATGGACTTGAAACATAGATAATTCTTGATTGCTACACAATTTAGCAGGAGAAACTCCTAAAACCAATTGGCATTAACAAATCACTCAGAGCAATAGGCATCGAATCGAAAAGAAAATAGTTGGCATGCTCTTGAATCATCTCTTTGTATCATTAATCTGAACTATAAGTAAGACAATACATCTTGATCTGCCTGGTGATCTGCAGTGTCGACAACTAAAACTTATTCAAACTTCTGGAGTTGTTCTGCCAAATACTGTTTTAAGACTAACATCACCTGTGAATTCTACTTGGAAGTAATCTATGCTGAACGAAACACTTCTCAGAGGTCAATAACAAAAATAAAACTGAAATTAGGCACAATGCTACATATGCTACTCATAACAGAAAATGCACTTGCTTTTTTGCCTTAAATTCTTCCCTTCTAAAAGGAATCGAATGCAAAATGAATGGACAAAACCTTGCAGAAAGGCTCCTGACGCAAGATTTGTTAAAGCCCAGGCTGCTTCAAACTATAATATGACCAAATTAAAACGATATTAGATTACCACAATATAATGTAAATTCAATACCTCAAATCTCAAGTGAAAAACTTAATATACTAAAAAAATTAATATACTAAATTCATTTATATATTTTAAAATATAATTTTAGTAACCAAAAAAATTGCAATTTTAATATATATTCCATAATTGTCCATTGAACTTAATTGAGGTTGTGTTATGCTCTTAAATAAGTTTATAATGAAGGCAAGCCTAGTACCAGCCACCTCTGCCTGCCTTGAAACAGGCAAGTTGACTTTTTTAAGCAAATGAACCAAATACCCAGAAAAGAAAATATGTCAACACAAAATATATATTTCATAACTGATAATTTCGAAATTAAGTCCTTCTGTACTCATTATTGACTTCTGCTAATTAATCTAGGAAACTCCCTCCTTTAAAACTAATTTAAACAACTATTAAAACTGGACAGTTGTGGAAGTCAAAAAAATATTATTTTAACGTCTAAAAGCTAAAATTAACCTAATGACGTAAGTATCAACTAGTGCTCTATTCTGTATGTGGGTAGACTTTTATTCTTACCATAAATTTTACATCGCTAATCCATTTCCTTAAACCAGACTCTTAACCTCTTAACCACTTCAAAACAATTTAAGAATCACATTCCTGTAACACATTATTTTAATACATATACTTTCAAATTAATATACATATAAAAGAAATGAAAAAAAATATTTTAAAAACCAATCAAACCATTATATATATACACACAACCACCTAATGCATATTCTGCAAAGCTACTTACGATTGCAAAACCAAAATAAGGCCATTACCTTCCTCAGGGCCACCACACCAAAGAGGCCTAAAAAATTCACTACGAAGAGAAACACAATTATCCAACCAAGCTGTGGATCCTTTGTGTCTCTCGGATTATTCCCCTCTGTTTGGCCCCACCTCGTTATAAGTGCTACTGCTCATACCCAACAGGTATGATCCAAATCCTCCTGTACACATTCAACATGTCATCAGAACGCACAGGTTATTGCTTGTTAAATTCTTAAAAAACATTTCAAAATCAGGAAAGGGTATTTGTTGGTATCTAAGTTTAATCAATAAGTGAGATTACATACCGCTGAAAGCGATAGCAGTGGCCGCAACCACGTAGGTTTGTATGACAGTATTCTCTTGTCTGGTGAAAGGAGTCCTGAGTAGCCCAGACCTCTCCATGAGTTGAGCCCAGGATTTGACAAAGAAGAATCCCAACAGTCCAGCTGATACATTAAGGGAAGGGATGACTCCGGTCGTGAGATTAAGTTTCATGACTATCACACTGAGCAGGATACTAATCATCAGGCTCACAATCAGTCCCCGGAATGTGATTTCCTGCCGCCATCCAGGCACCTCCTTGTTGGCAAAAATTTGTTCAATGCTCAGCTCATCACCAAGCCCATTTTCTTGCAAGAAAATGGGCTTGGTGATGAGCTGAGCATTGAACAAATTTTTGCCAATAAGGAGGTTCCTGGATGGCGGCAGCAAATCACATTCCGGGGACTGATTGTGAGCCTGATGATTAGTATCCTGCTCAGTGTGATAGTCATGAAACTTAATCTCACGACCGGAATCATCCCTTCCCTTAATGTATCAGCTGGACTGTTGGGATTCTTCTTTGTCAAATCCTGGGCTCAACTCATATGTGCCCTTAACATATTGAATTGATGCCTTCTCATTAGTCACATGCCCAATTGGTAGGCATATAGAAGCAGTTGATGACATTTCAGATACCTCTTTAATAGTCTCTGTTTTCACTTGCACTGCATTCGATTGTGATGCTTCAGGGACAAGTAGTATTTCTAATTGATTCTCCTTGTTGGGACTACCATCTTTATTCTTCACATCCCCAGGGGTGGCTTGTGCAATGCATGTGCTTGAAATTGACGCGCAAGATGGAATAAGTTCTTTAGATGATACATATATGGCTGCTCCCTCAAGATCATATTGTGGCGGATCTTGGAATCCATGGTTTTGTGGCTTAGTAATTAACATGGAAAGCAATGGTTTAAACAAACAAACCTGTTTCAGAAATTGAATTGCTCTTGCTGTCAAGAAGTGATACTACTAAATTGTCTCAAAGATTCAGAACAAGATTGCACCAGAATTGACATGGTCATAAAGACGGAAGCGCATAAACCAAGTTGGAGTTAAACCATTGCATGAGAACCAGTCACTTACAACGTAAAATTTGAATTCCATGCTGTTGTCCTGTCTCCATCTGCCTTGGAGGGCTTCGTCTGGTACTCCCTTTTCCCAACCTTAACTAGAATACACAAAAAGAGGAAAATAATCAAAATGATTAACTTTACTCATCACAGAAGAGAAAAAGCAATTGCATGTTAGGAAGTACTTAAAATGGGAGTTACACATTGTAGATTCCACCAACCGTCTAGATTCAATGGCATAAATCTTCAACATACAAAATTGAAAGAAGACCATACCTTTTATCGACACATATCTGCCTCCTGTTCAACAAGATCAACAACAAAAACAACAAGCAACATTTGTAGTGAGGACCTTGCAAGTTAATCACTGAAGTTCATTTATATAAACTATTTCACCAAATAAAAACAGAATCACAGCACAAGAAAGATCAGTTGAATTATTTTTGCAAGTTAAAAATGAAAGTCAGAAACTTGGTGTAAATTCAAGCAGTCACTTAAGTGGCATGCTGACATTTGAGAAATCAAAACTTTAGATGAGTGTCCTCCTTGTGGATCCTTTGTCCTACCGCATATCTGTCTAGAATACCTGGCAGATAATTGACGCCGTGGCTCTCCACCGCCTATGATGAAAAGGTCATGAGAGAACGACTGAAGGATTATCCAGAGAAAGGGTAACTATGATTGATAAAATTATCAATTATAGATTGTACAACCATTTAATGTTCAACACAAACGATAGTCTTTAAAAATGCTTGTGATAAGCTAGATGCAGCAGCTGGATCTCACGCACTTGCCCTACTTGCATGGGTAGGTAGGAGGAAGGTGTTTTTGCTGTAATGATGACTTAGCATGTATCCAAAGAACATGAAGATTGTGACAAATGCATCCCCTTTAGTAATATGGTGTCAGGCTTTCCAAAGTAGAAAGACAGAGAGCATAGGACTTCATTATTGTAGACGATAAACAATGAATGGAAAAGAAATAGAGTGGAATTTTTTTCCTTAAACACGAATGAGAATTTTTGGAGAAAGGGTAATTTTTAAAGATAGCCTGCCACTATTGCACCAGGTAAAACTATTTCATAAATGCCAAAAACAGATTAATTACAACATATCTTTGGAAACTTGAACCCACTCAGCTGGGGCTAAACAAAATGTTCATCAAACCATGCGAGCTAAGATCCTTTGACAAAAAAAACACAGTGAACTTAATACGGCTTAGAAGTATTTATTTCTGGTAGTCAAAAATTAAACCTCATCCTGTCATTTCTGAATAAAAATAGTCTTGAAACTTAAAACACCAAAATATGCATCGATTGAACATGAAGTCGGAATTAAGAATTTACTGGTCTCACCTATTGCCTCAGTAGGCAGATTTACAGACTCGAGAACTGAATAAAATGAAAGCCCAAATACCATAATTTAGTCTAAAAACGACTTGACATCGGAAACTAAAGAGACCCAATAGCACAGAGAAAAGGATAAAAGACAACAATCATTCTTCAGACAGTAAAATTCAATTTTACTGATGGCAATTTTGGCATGCTTAAATCTGTTGAAACTTTTAAGATAAGATGCTCACCTGATACTCGAATGCTTCCAGGCATTGGATAAATATATTTTCTTTAATCTTCAGGCTATACAATGAAACTAAAAGCTACTTATTTGCTTTCTCTGTAACTAGTCCTCCTTGTCCTATAAGTAAATCAGAGAAATTTCAAGCCACCCAATCTTCTATTAAGCCTTTTATAGAACAAGCCAAGCTGCAGTTCAAGCCCAATACGAATTATAAGCACGAACCAGACAGATTACAGAGACAGAAATATGTTGCCCAAGTTCTAAAACCCATATATAGGTTTTTCTGCCAACCAAGAAGATGAAGAGAATATACACACGTGTAACTCTTTTTGACTTAAGTACCAAAAAAAAGCGAATCTCAATCTTTACAATTTTAGTAGTATTCTCTTGTGGAAAGGGTTTTCATCTTTTTCTTTATCATCTACAGTTTATAAATCTCTGTTTAACTTTGTTCGTTGCTTGCTATCACATAATTGTATAGTTGTAGTGACCAACTTGGCAGCTATAGGAATAGCTCCAGCCGAAAGTAAAAGAGTTTATTCTGCAAGAATCTTCAAAACCATCAGTATTCCTTCACTTTATTACTTTTTCCACCTCTACAATGACACAAACAGTCACAATGACACAAACAGTCACAATGACGCAAACAATCACATATCAAAATGACCAAAAATATACAAATTTTGTCTTATCATATTCAATATATAACAGAATTGAAACACCCATATTCTCAGAACAAGGTTTGCAAATTCAAAACATCAGGCCAAATTGAGTTTGGGGTTGATGCTAGACTATAAATTTTGCCAAATCAAAGAGGCAGAGTCATTTCAATGATAAAGAAAAATATTTGAAAACTGTTCAAATGAAGTGGGTTAACAAAAGTGTAGAAGTGAGGTTGCCTGAGGCTCAACTGCAGTACAATTAGTATTTTTCTATGCGTTTTAAACAGGATTTCTTAATTTCATCAGCTGGTCAATTTCTATGGGATCCAACGAGACAAGTTATAAGCCATCTTCAAGATCAAGGTCTATGACTAAGCATTTAGGTAATCTTCTGCTTAGGTAATCTGGAAAATGCAAGCCAGAGAAGGGTAACTATATACCCATAGTATTTAGTGTGCAAATTTGAAGTGCCCAGATTGAATTCAAATCACAGAGGGAAAAAATAGAGAGAGGGAGAGAGAATCATAGCTCACCCTTCAGGCTTTCAAGTTGAGTAAATACAAAATTAGAGTGGTAAAATCTCAGATTTAAGTAAATACCGAGAGAGATCTTTCCCTTGTTTCACCATCTGGTCCACCTGCAATTTATAATACCATATAGATTTCGTATAAATTTCATAGCAGGACATGATGAAAAATCACTAACAGTGTCTAATTGCTAGCCCAAATGGAAATGGAAGAGTTTAGTGCAAATCAGTAAGATAGCTGAACCCAAATTTTATGAGAAAATGAAGCTGAAACATGAGGACTTTTACAAACCTAGCAAGCTAGGGAACAATAAAAATATGTTTCCTTCAAGATTCTTTCACAAGTTCCACACATGTTTCCAGATCCTTTGAAAGCCTGAGACTGTTTAGGAAAACCACCTTCTTTGTTGATAGTGTATGACTGAATAATAAGGCAACAATTGACGGAAGTGAGCACTTTTGTTGCTGCAGAGAATTTTGAATCATTTTCTAATTTTTAAGGAGCTTGCCTCTCGTGACATTGTCTATTGCAAAATTCAAATCAATTCCAACAATAAATACTCTAAGGGATAATGGAGAACTCGCACTTGCAGCAAAAATACTAAATTACCTGAACATGTGAGCAATTTATAAATTTTACGAAATCATCAAGCCTTATAACATCGTCATAAACATAACTCCAAACCTATTGCAAAATATTCCCACAAGAAAAACAATGAGATGATAGGGTACTTAGTAGTAATTCTTTCCAGCTCGAGCAAATAATTCCCTGTAATTTCGATAGGAATATCCACAAGAAGATGCAAATATTGTGGAAACATGTTCTTCAAATCAAAAGACAGAATTAAATAAAAGCTGGCCTCACAAAAAATGATGACACTTTCGAACCTCAATAAAAATTGAACCCAGGACATGCATTTTTAAATTGCAAGGGGAAACTCAGCTCAGGTAAAAGTGTTTTCCTGAAGCCCTAGGATATGGAAATGTGAGAATGAAAAAACTGACATTTTCAAACCTTAAAAGCAGATTTGAACCCTGAGACGTGAACTTTAGAAAATGCTTGTGGAACCTCGGCTCCGATAATAATGCCTTAGCGAAGATGATGCCCAGTAAATTGAATTTAGTCTTTCCATTCAAATGAAAAGACATTTGGACACTTATAAACAAATACAACCCACTGTTGTAGTTGAATCCCAGAGGCTTTCTCATATGCAATGCAAGAACATTACCATGATATTTGGAAGCCTAAAAAGACAATAATGAAGTTTCAAGAAGCTTCAATCAGTTAGTTTTTTAACATGAATTTATGGAATTTGATGCTAAACTTATAGTGACGGTGTCATGTCACATCACGAAATATAGATTCTAGAAAGCAGTCACTGACCTTCACAAGGTTAAATTTGTTGTTTATTTTCATGAAAAAATCTGAACAATCGCTTGCTGATGTACAAAAGTACAGATATGGCTATGTACAGCCAAGCCTGCATGATATTTGCTGAGTTATCATTTAATAAATATAATTTGTTGGTAAATCGTTATTTTGATTGAAAAAGTGAAGAGAATCTGTGAAGCTATGTACCGTTTTCTTGTACCATTGGTGTTTGAGATACATTAAGATGGATTGAATGATAAGCAGAGTGCAAACCCTGAATACACAAATGGCGAGCATACTAGAAAGCATTGAAGCCGACTAGCTTATGCAAAGGCCACGGAATTTTGATTACGTTTCTCCTGAAACTGAGTGGCCAACATGAAGGAGAAGGCCATCAGGGGCACGATAATAATTTCAGTTAAGCCCAATGTGTTGATTAGGGACAGTATCAGAACTCTACTGTGAGCATCATTATAAAAGCTAATGATAATAAACTAGAAATTCGTAGTGAGGCAAGCGTAAGCCATGCTGACATTATATATTATGACAGGAAATCATTTTCATGACTTAAGCGCCGATTGAAAAGAATTTGAGGTGTTGGTGTGGACGACAGAATATAGAGAGCACATCCACTCACATGTCGGGACTCTGCGTTTGAGGTGTATGTGCTCTCCATGATCCTGTCATCAAATCAAGCCTTCAGCTTGGTAAGTATTCCATATCTGAAGTTCCTTACCTGGATCACTTTTGCTCACATATTATTATCAGCACATAAAAACTTATCTATACCCAGGAGCAGGCCCAGTTACGGATCCATTACTTACACAGGCACAAGTTGGGGTAGCTAGAGCATTAGCAACAAGAGTTTGACCGGTTTAAGCACCACCAGTAGAACTTGTAGAGCGAGCAGCAGTAGAGCTTCCAGTTCCTGATTGAGACCTAGTTCCTGTTCGTATTTGGGCGCATCCAGTGGAGGCAAAGGCAAAGATAGCAGCATCTAATCTAAACAAATTAGAGAGCCGGTTGAAGCATGCGTTGAATCCCCTAGAAAGGATTCTGCTAGGCCAGGGCAGAGACAACATAAGTAGACGCAGGGGTGACAGAAGCCATTGCAATTTCTCTAAAGCCATAAGCGGGCACACATCTGTCTGCCAGATTGAGAAAATAGATACGAATCATCTAATCTAAAACAAATTCCAGTTTTCCCCGTATCGATTATCATAGTCCCGGGTATAATCTATCAATACAAAAGCCTTCAAACAGTTGGATCATATATTAATTTTTCCAAAGAAAACTAAATGAAAGGTAAACACCGTCTATTGAGCGTGTTATTTTTCAACCAAATAATTTATTATATTTAAACATAAATTTAAGTTCATAAAAATGATTAGTAAATTGAATATGCGGTTAGAAAAATGAATATGACAGGGTGCCAAATGTTGCATGCACAAAGAAACGTGGCCACATGAAAGTTGTATAGTGGACAGACAGGTCGAAAAACACACCTTACCGCCTGATAGATATCATCTTCTTGCTCCCTGCCTTTGAACTTATGCATGCTTCTCCAGCCTGCCTTAGACCTTGCCATTGATAGTTTGTCTTGCACAGTCACTTGCTGGCACTGATCCACAAGAAAAGGAACGGCCTCCCACTCCCTGAACTTCGAAAATAAACTTTGAAAGTGAGAAGGAAGACGTGTGGAAAGTGACCTAAACACTTTGATAGATGCTTGTCTAAAGCCACACCCTTGAAGCCTCAGTACCCGCAACGAACGTGTCGTCTGTTGCAACAGCCACCCCCATGGAGGCTCAGTACGCTGCCCGAAGGTGTCATCAGCGGATGTTTTCCAGAATGTCAAACACCTGATATTGCGAGGGCAAATAATGAGGGTTTTGGATGGGCTGAACCTCCAAGTCCTCCAATATTCTAAAATCGCCATGATCTTTGTCGTTAAGCAGTTGTTGCAGGTGGCGTTATCATGAATGACTGCAGATACCGATGTCTTCCTGTCATTCAAGTTCTGCAATCCATTTTTAATCTTCGGTACTTTGACTTGAGAACTGTACTAATCACCCGAATACAAATTGATTTCTTCATGTTGATTATCAGACGCAGAGGACCTCTTTTGTCCAGTGAGGGACTGAACAACCGCACGAAATTCAGATGCGCTCGTCTTGACCATGGTAGGGTTTGATATTTGGACTACCCTCACTGCTTTATCTGTGGGTCTTTTTGAATTGCAGGGTTCTGCTTTAGAACTTATTCCTTCAGAAACCTTCTGCACCATATTTATTGGCTACGTCTGAAATTAATTCTGTGCAGGTTTATGGCAGAGATTTATACCTAGATATTCTATTTGCAAAACCCTCCATTCTCAATTCTGAGAATTGGCCGACACTATATAGGGAATCCCCAATAATTCTGCATCCACCTGCTGTAGAATTGAAGACTCGTCGTATGTAAAATTGTAACATCTGGATTGTTGGTCTAGGGAATAAGGGAAGCATACGAGATGTTTGGAGAAGAAGCACAGAATCTAAGAATTGCGGGCAGGTGAGGGGCTTCATAGGAGGTGACGCAGGACCTTTAGTTAGGGTTCCCTTACTTTTACACGGATTTTCAGTTTCTCACAGGGGGTGCAGTCTTCCGCATCTGCCTCGCGCATTAACAAACTCCAACTCCAGGTATGCCATTTGAGCAACCACGTTATTAGGATTACTTGCCATATGGTAAAATTTATCATTTAGAAATGTAAGAGTTATAAACATAGTGTAAATGGCAAGACGAGAGTGTTTGTGCCTTGCAGGAATACCATAACTCCTAAGGGGACTGCCAAAATCGAGTAATTGGTTGGGACCGCTTCCTTTTGTGATAAGCACCGGCCAAGAACAAAGCCAACTACCAGCAACCTGGAATACAAAACAGAAAGATAAGTGTTAGCCAAAAACAAACCGCCATTTCAAGTTGCTCTACAGTAGGCCTCAACTTTTTCCTGTAGAGCATCACTGGAAGAGAAAGGTCGGAGCATCGCTCGGGGAATGCTAATCAGGATAAGAGACAACTGGCGGGGCCAGGAACCATAGTCATTCCAGGAGCCGCCAGGTTTTGGAGTTAGCTCCAGCTAGCATGGGGACAGCTCGCCACTGTATCATAAAACTATTCAATCAGATAGTAGGAATAGGGAGGGATAAGATCTAAAAAAAACTCAATCTCACCTGATCTATTTCTCTCGTCAAATTCAACTCTTATGAGCTGAAGGAAAACAACAATAGGACTGAAGCATCGTAGGATCACCCGTTAATCGAGACTGAAACGCAAAGGTAGCTACAAGCCATACGTAGCAGACCAGTTTTTTTTCCTTATCCACCTTTTACCAGCAAAGGCCATAAGCGAAGGCACGAAGCCATAGGGTGTAGAGGGAGGTAGAACCCAGTAGCGAGCTATCCACACACCAGTCCCATATTAATAGCAAAACAGAGAAAGAGTAGTTCCAAGACGAGCAGTTCCATCCAGACTCAGAAGCAAGGTAGCCGTAGCAGAACAATGGCAAGGAAGCATTTAACCAGCAGCAGAATAGAAGCAATCCATTCAGTAGCATATCTAGCACGATCATCCTATACCCCAAGAACAGTCCTGATGTACTGTATATGAAGCAGTTCCAGGAGCAAGAGCAATTGCACGACATGGTTAAACTGCTGTAGCTGTATATGAAGAAGTTCCAGGAGCAGGAGCAATTGCACTGCATGGTTAAACTGCTGTAGTTTTGACAACAATGGAAAAATGAGATGAATTACCACCAAAAGCGAAGACAACCAGGACAAGTGGAGAAGGTTTCAGGTGAAAGTACTGATAATTCATGGTGGAAGCAGCAAGGACCATGTTCTTCAAGCCATCAACCTAGCCAGCCTTAGCCAGCCAGCCTGCACAACCTGCATAAGACTCAGAAGACTCAGGGACAACTGTTCTAGTTTATGGAATGGCACCTAGATTGAAGCGGTGGTAGGTGGCAGCGACAGGCGCACTAGACAGAAGCCTTCGCAGATGGACATGCCATGCCTCTGACCTTGCCGACCTTGCCGTGAAGCTTATGAGTTTAATCAGTATAACACTTAATGTTTTAAACTAATGCTAACTAATGCTAGCATTAGTATTAGTTTACTCTGCTACGTAAAAATTCCAAAAATTGCAAATGCCAACGAAAAAAAAAATATAACCTAGGTTAATGCCAACGGGAAAAAGAATATAACTTATGTTTTAACCTATGTTTTAGTCCCTCCAGCCTCGGGAAGAGGCTAAATAAGACTATCAAATTATGTCATTTGTAATGCTTACCATTATCTGTAATTGTCGCTTGTCATTTGTAATGCTTTTTTTCAGTAGAAAAATCATATATTTATAATGTTGCGGAAGATCATTACAAAATTCAGGTTTATGTCTTAAACCGTGAGCGTAGCATGCATAAAACCCAAGGCATTACCAGTCGCCTCTACAGATAATTAAAACAAACATGGGCGCAGCATGGATGTGGTAAGAAAATGATACAAAAAGACTGTATGCAAAATGGAGATCACATAAACAGATTTTCTGTAAAAAATATCCCAGATGACAGTATGATTCACAAAAGAAAAGGGATGTTAGACTGAGCATGATTGTTCTCATTGACGGGAGGATCCAATATCCCCAAGATGACCATGAGTTCCTTGGCTTTTTGCAGAATGTTAAAAACAGGCCGTCGAGTGTTGGTAAAAAAGGTAGCGTTCCTCCAATCCCAAATGTGCCAGCAAACCATAAGGAACGCAGAGCGCCGCTTCACTGTTTGTGTACTCCACCATATCATGCCCTCCTGTACAGACGAAAAAACAGTAAAAGGGAGATCTATGTTAAGTGACAGATCATACCATATTTGTTGAGTCCAATGGCATTGAAAGAACATATGGAAATTTGTTTCCTCGGCATCCCTGCAGAAAGCACATCGTCCAGGTCCATACCATCCCTTTCTCTGTAAGACCTCCCATGTGAGGTTCCTATTCCAAAAGATAAGCCATGAGAGAAGAATCATCTTTGTTGGGCATATAGCTTTCCATAGTGAAGGAGGGTAAATCGGTTGAGTTGACGGAACTGATAGCTGTGAGAGAGCAGCATAAATGTCCCTGACTTTAACTGGAAGAGGAGCCCGAGGCAATTTCCATGCTAAGAAATCCTTATGTTCCGCCCTGTTGATTGGTAAGACAGATAGGGAGGAGCGAACAGATTCCCACAAGGGGCGAAGATGCGCAGGCAGGTGAAGGTCTGCAGCCTCAAGCCAAACTGGCGTTGCGTTATTCCATGAGCCGATAAGCTTTCCCCAAGTGAAGATACCTCTGTAATGTAAATACATAGTCAAATCCGGCTGAAAGTGTTCGTTGAGGCCATCCATGATGAGATCACGACCAATGTATGCATTTGTTCCTGTGAATAGCTTCCATCGAAAATTTGACAAAATGAAGGATTTATTTTTACAAAAACTAGACCATATGGCAGAGTCGTGCTTGGTGCCCATTTCATTCCTTCTGTACCAAAATTCTATGCCTTTCCCTTGTAGATATTTCCGTCTGATGAAATTGCTCCAAGGATCGGTACCATAAATACCACGGATGTATGATTTGACTAACAGTGCGTTGTCGATCCTTCTCATGTCCAGAAGGCCCCATCCGCCCGATTTTTTAGGCTTCGAAATGGACTCCATCTTAACCAGATGATATTTGTACTGAAAAGACTTACCTCCCCATAAGAAATTTGCTGCATAAGAATTCATTTTTCTGATGACAGGCGCTGGGAGAAAAAATAAGTGTGCCCAATAAATGGCCAACTGTGACAATACAGACTGTATCAAAACCAGTCTCCCAGCTAAAGAAAGAAGCCTATACTCCCATCCGGAGATTCTGTTATAAAATCGATCGATCAGCCAGGTCCAGTCCCCCTTCTTGTACCCCTTTGGTTTGAGATTGAAACCAAGATAATTCATGCCACAGTCAATAGACTTAGCCTCAATACCAAAAAGCGCTGCAATCCAGACAGTTGTATCCGCCTCAGAATCATTATGAAATAATTTTGATTTTTCCTTGTTAATGCATATTCCTGAAGCAGATTGAAACCTGTCGAATATGGTGAAGAGGCATTGCCAGGATGCTTTATGAAGCATTGCAAAAACCAGAATATCATCCACAAATAAGTTGTGTGATAAGAAAAAATCTTTAGCCATCTTAATCGGTCTAAAGCAGAACCTGACTTCAGCTCTGTTGAATTGAATGCTAAGAGTGTTCATGACCAAGATGAACAGCAGCGGAGAAAGGGGACAACCCTGTCGGAGTCCACGCTCAGCTTTGAAGAAAGGAGAGGGAGATCCATTAATGATGACCGAAAAATTAATGTTTTCCACGCATGCCATGATCCATTCGATACCATTCCTGTGCAAACCGATTTTGGCTAGTAAAATCCTAAGGAAGCCCCAGTCAACACAATCATATGCCTTTTTTAAATCAACTTTGAGAATGGCAGCCTTAGTATTTTTTGATCGGAGAGAAAAAAGGCATTCTTGTGTTAGCGCCACAGCATCCCATATGTTTCTTTCCTTTAAGAAAGCATGCTGGTCCCTAGTTATATAGCGATTGAAAACCGGTTTGAGCCTCTCCGCGATGATTTTCGTGATAATTTTGAACAATGAATTACAGAGCGCAATCGGTCTATAATCCTGGAGAGACGTGGAGTCATTTTTCTTGGGGATGAGAGCGATGAGAGTAGATGATAGGGCAGAAGGTACAGTTCCGGTCATTCGAGAAGCCTCCACCATGTTCAACAAGTCGAATTTGAACAGCTCATAAAAGTGTAGAAAAAATTGAATGGGCCAGCCATCAGGCCCCGGGCTTTTATCCTTTTTTGAAGCCCGCATGGCAGCAAGGAGCTCCTCCTCAGTAACAGGTTTGAAAAAAATTTCATAAGAGGAGGCATCGAACATGACAGGCGAGTGTTCGGCAGCCCATATCATATCAGTTGCATTTGTTTGAACCCTTTTGTATTGCTCTTTGAATACTCTGCTGGCTTCGTTAGAAATGTCTTCTTGAGAGTAAAGAAACCCGCCTCTCCCGTCATCGACCTTCCATATAGCATTCTTCCTTTTCCTTGCATTTGCGAAGTTTTGAAAAAACTTAGTGTTACGATCTCCATCCTTTAGCCACAGCGCCCTGCTTTTAAGCCGCCATGTTGAGGAGATGGTTCCTTTTTTTTTCCAGTTCCCTTATGGATATCCTTTTTTCAAAAGACATAAAATGAGGGGATGACGAAGATATGGCGTCCAACGCCTTTTGAATGTTGGAAAGCTCCTGCCTGTCGCGTTTTATCTTTTGTAGTTGCCATTCCTTTGCAAATACTTTGAGGCGCGAAATCTTTCCACTGAAAGTTTTGCAACTTGCGTCACCTAAGCCTGCCAGATCCCCCCATCTCTTGGAGATTTCTTCATTGAATGAGCTGTCATCTAGGAGAATCCTGTTGAATTTGAAATAATAATCCTTTTTGTGCTGTTGGGCCCTCCATTCGAGCATAATGGGCTTGTGGTCAGACAGATGAACATTAGCAATGGTAGATATAGGCAGGCCCCAGCTATCAATGATATTAGCTTTTATGAGAAAGCGGTCAATCCTCTTTGCGATGAAGGCATTACCGTTCCTGCCATTTTCCCATGTCGGCCCCATGTTATCTGGGCAAATGTCTACAAGGTTCTTGTCTAATAACGCCATTCTGATCCTGTCCGAAAGTGGATCCTTTTTCCTTCCTGTACCCCAGCATTCCTCTGGACTGAGAGTAAAATTCAAATCCCCAGCGATCAGCAGAGATTCTATCTCTAATATGTCAGACGAGAACAACCTTTCCCAGAAAGGAGCCCTGTCCCTGCACGGGCCATCAACATTAAGAAAATTTAATAAATTAACGTGACCACGAACCATTGCAGAAATCATGATACCCGCGCAGCATTTGCAAGCTCTTGCCTTGATCCACATGGGATCCCATAAAACAGCAAGACCGCCCGACATCCCGAATGCCCCAATGGCCACCATAAACCAGGAGGGAAACATTTTTCTAAAGTATGCAATGGTCACCCTGCTTGATTGCATAGTTTCTTGCAAGAAAATGATTTTTGGACGAGCCAGAGAGAAAAAAATTTTGAGCGCCCGAAATTTGTGGGGGACGCCCAGACCCCGAACATTCAAGGAGATGAGGAAGGTCATCTTGACTGTTCACCAGCCAGCCGCGCTCTAAGAGGCTGAGAGACATCTGTTTCCATGATAGGAACCTCTGTCAAAGACAGATTAGTAATGCCCAGATCTGAGGCAGTCGTCCTTCCCCGGAAATGATGACTGTCGCCCTTCTTTTTCTTTCGTACAGTGATATTAATAGCCGAGGATGGACTGATAGAAGGTTGAGGAGGCAGGGGAGGCTTATGTATGGTAAAAGGTTCGAATTCAAGGGGACATCGTTGAATGAGTAAATCTATATCGCTCTCCGAAAAGTTTTTTGTCGACTCAGACGGGGAATTACAAGGGGTAGGAGCATCCGCCGGTTCCTTTCCCTTCTTCGAGACCTGAGGCGGAACAGGAGACGGCCGTGCTGGAGAAGATGAGGAAGAATCGATGGTAATGGTGTGCGAGCCTACTGTGAAATCCCGCTTGTTCGTATCGAGGGGAGAGGGGACAGGAAAGTCTGAGAGAGGCTCATGAAAAGGATGGGAAGGTGGAGATGCGAAAGGACGGGAAGGGGAGACTTGAAAAGGGATATCACCCTTGGATGGAGCTTCAACATGAAGATCGAACCCCCCAGAAAGAGTCGAGGCCTCCCTCGGTCCGCGACAATGATGAGAGGGCTTAAACCTCCTGCCAAGGCGAAAATTGCAGTCTTTGATAAGGTGTCCCGTCCGGTGGCATCGGGAACATCGGAAAGGGATGCCCCAGAAATCAATACGCTGCCTAACCAATCTGCCATCCGAGATGATGTCAATGTACTCAGGATATACACCCTTGAAAGGTTCTCGATGAGAAGCCATGCCACCCTTTTGTCCCGCTCCCCCTTACACCAAGGATCAACATATATAAATTTACCAATCGAGTTTCCCAAGACCGAAAGGGACTCAGCTGACCAAAATTCCAGAGGCAAGTTGGGCAGCTTTGCCCAAATCATACAGTTGGATGGAGTGTTCTTTAAAGGGTCAAACCCGATGTACCATTTGGGCAAGAAAAGGAAGCTTCTGCCAGCCACCCATGGCTTCTTGAGAATGGATTCCAAGTCCTCCTCTTTGAGAAAGTGGAACGAGTACCAGTCCTTCATCAGGCAGGAGATGATGGGAGAATACCCAAGGATAGGGGTCCACTTATCCGATAACCATGTCCTCATGTCCGGATCCTTCATATGTGGGAAATGCCACTTCCCGACGAGGGCATACTTTTGAAGACTGTCAATGCGCTCCGAGAGAGCAGCGCTGCTGATCGAAACCGCCTTAAGGGGAGGACCACATTTGACGGGGCGGCAACGGTGGTTGAATAGATCAGGAGGAACATGAGAACCACCTTTGGAGATGAAAGGCAAATTCGAAAACCGAAGGGAGCTGTCCTCAGTATCAAAATGAGATTGAGCAATGAATCCAGACGGAAGCATATCCTCCACAGTGGCACGCCATCCTGGAGAGGCGTCATAATCCTTTTCTGCTTCAATAGTCACATCGATAAGAGCTTGGGTGTCAGGTGATACGACCCCTTCTGACATGGTAGATGAAAAGGATAAGAAAGAAAACCCCAGGAAGAGGAAGATAATAAATGCCAGGATCACCAGAAACCTGGATGGAGGAAACGACACTGACAGAAGAGAGGGAGCCAGTATAGGATCGGATGCTCAAAAAAGATATGAGCTCTGAGTCTAAGATACGATGAGGAGGCGCAGGAGAATTCTGTACTAAAAAACATGAACGGGTAGATTACATAGGATCCCCACGTACAGGAAAATCACCAAAAAGGCCTTACGAAAAAAGATGCAGCCGGCAGGGAGAAGCTGGAGGGAGAAACTGATGTAATCGAGCTTCTGGAACCGTAGAATTAGACACACGCCGGAAAATTCAAAACAGTCTGCCCGGGAAATTTCCAGAGAAAGCACTCCAGTTCGGACGGAAAAACCAGGAGAATAGAGGACTCAGGCCATGTCCGAACCAGACAAAAAAAGGAAGATGACAAAAAGGCCTACCACATTCTATCCCAGGTTCTTAATCAAGATGGCGAAGAAGAAAAGTCATAAAAAAAGATGGCCATGCACCTTTAAAAATACAGATCGTAGAAAGGGAGGATAACCTTAAGAAGAAGGGATCTTCTCCAATGACCGATACCAGACAAAGAAACATTCCGAGAGTAACAGAAACATTCACAATACCATGATGGCATCAGGCTGAAAAAGCTACCAGAAACCTTCCCGAGTTAAGTGCGCGTCGATACCCATAACCATATGCTAGCTAAGAGAAGACCATTCTTAGCTTACCCGATCCTTAAAACCAGGGATGACCCAAAATAAACAGTAGAGAGGAGACTAAATAACAAGAAAAACCAAATCATTAGGAGTTAGATAAGCTCACCTGAGTCGGAGAGAAAGCATCGTGTCGCATCAATGAGCCCGATCAACAACCAGTAGTAGCACAGCCATAGGAAAAAGAGTGAGGGGCAGAGGAAGGCGCAGGGAGAGCCCTGTGCCTTTGGTTATCAAGGTAGATGAGGGAAACTGTGAACAGTTAGGTAAGCAGTGTTTTATGGGAGATACTTGGAAGAAATCATATGGAAAAAACGTGGCGACATAACGATGAAGCATGCAATGCATGAGGCTCTGCGAGAGGGCACGGCAAGTGGCACGAGAACGGACAGTGGAGTTCACCTGGTTGGTCCAATGGCGGCCGCGATAGCATCACCAGCTTTCTCTCCGACCCCTCGCTTTTCAAATCTAACCTTTTTGTCATTTGTAATGCTTATGTAATGGTAATCAGGGGAAATTAATGTTAAGTTTCATCTTTTCGATTGCTATAGTACCCAGATGGCAAGGACTAATAATAACAATTTCCATTTTCCATTGCTAGTTTAACAATTACATAATAATAAAGTCTTTCATTATTTTTAATTATATATTTAAAAATATTTCATAAATTTTTTCAAACCAAAACATGTAACAAAAACTAAAATATATTGAAATTATTTATTTCTTTTCAGGAAGACTGAAATAAAAACATTTGGTATTTTTCCAAACCAAAATATCTAACAAAACTTAGAAATATATTGAAATTATTTATTTGATTTTATAGAAGCCCATCAAAATATAAATAACAAACCCTAATAATATTCTTCAAATTATGTTAAAATCATTTATCTGCTTTGTCAAGATCCTATCAAAATATAAATAAATGACAAGCCCTAACCATATTCATTAAATCATGCTGAAATCATTTATCTGCTTTCTTACATGGCTATCAAATTATCAGTGGCAAATCCTGATGATATTTCATTTGTTTGCTTTTCTTAAAAGTAACAGGAAGGACTTCAGTTTACATTAATACAGGAAGGAGCAACTGGGAATCATCTTTTTTCGAAAAAAAAAAAGATCTGATTTTTAAGAGGAAATACATGCAATATTTTTAAGTTTGTGTTTTGAGGATTATTTTATATTAATTTTGTGGTTCAGCATGGCATGTTATATTATAAAATTTTGTTGCAGATAATGATTATCGACTACAAGCTGACTTACCCAAGCGGAACTGCAACAGCTGTACTCATCAATGGATTCCACACACCACAAGGTTCTGAAGTTGCAAGGTATCCTAACGAGTGATTTTCATTGTCTTTCTTTTTTCGTTTGTTTGTGGTGAGGCAGGGTACTTCCCTTTTCTTGTTTCGTTTGTTTCTGGTGAGGCAGGGTACCCCAGATGGAGAAAAATCGATGCTGAAAACTTGTTTAAACCTGGATTTTCTTTTGATCGATAGCATTTCTTTACCAATTACATATGGATATGTATGACCATCATCTAGTAGTGATCCAATCAAAGAGTTTATCTACACGGGGTTTGTAATGTTTAAATTTTAGAGTTTAAAAAAAAAAAAAAAAAAAAAAAATTATAAATTTAAATAATATTTTTCTTAGAAAAATAAAACTATAAAACATAAGAATTTTAAATAGTGTATTTTAATTTTATATATTTTTTATAAAGTTAATTTTTTATTTGTAGAGAAAGTTACATTATTTTCATGGTCTCGTTTATTAGTGGTTTGTCACTTAGGAAATCATATTATTAACAAAAATAATAGGGAATTAGTTCAAAAATTTATTATATGTCTATAGGAACATGATACTACATGGCTTGATGTCTATGAGAAACTAATGCTAGCATTCAAAGGCCTAGCAAAACGAGAAAACCACACAAAGAGAAACCAAATTCATCATGAAACTGGGAAGAAGTGGAGATGCCCACCCTGATGGGGTTGGGGTTTCCATGGCTTAATCACTGGGACCTGTGATTCAATCTGCTTGAGTCTTGCCCCCATTTCATTTTGGTGAACCACCACATTGTTGAGCATCAAAAATATTTCTTCCTTATCATTAGACCTGTCCATGATTACCATATCCAACGACATTTTGATTCTTTAATATAAATCAATTATCAATAGGTATTGATTTTTCTCATCATGGGAATGCCCTGGGCCAGGCACACAATCCCTTAAGTTAGTTAATACTTTTGAACCTGATAAAACGACCTCTCTCAACAACAATATTTGTTTCCAGATCACGCAAATCATCGTAAACATCCATGAGGACCTATTCATTGAATAAGTGAGTTGAAGTTTCTACCCTTGAACAAGCACGAGAGCCTCTAATCTCCCCTACAACTACTACTATCGTAAGTCTTGCATCATGCTCTCTGCCTAATCATTTTTGGGAACGTAGTTTGCTAGATCGGATGTGGATTGGATACAAATATTGTAGGAAGGGTTACAAAATGGTGAGTTGGAAGAAGACTAAAACATGGAAAAGTCTCAACCATGCACAATGTCTATTGCAAGCTAGTAGGAGCTTGAATAGAAATGAACACAACGAAGGAAAAAGCAACACAAATTGCAGCTCAAATGACAATCTTGAAGCCATAAGCAGAGGAAGAATGTGGCCATTGAGTGCTAAGCACTAGGCCAACATTGGAAACGATGGGAGAGGAATCATGATCACCTCCATTCAACCATCCTTGCATGTGGTGGTCATCATCCCAAAACAGTCCAAAATACAAGTGCATAACAACTACAATGTTGCTTCATTGTACCCTTGCTCATTCCATATATCTTAATTAAGGCTAGTCGGGTGGCACGTCTACCTCATTCATTAAGTGTTGTGACAATGCCCATAATGTGTCTTGCCTCACTTGATCTAAAGGAATTTGAAAACAATCATTTGTCTATCGTTTTTTAGTATGTGAATATATATATATATATATATATATATATATATATATATATATAATATATATTATCTTCTCTTTCTTGAGAAAAAAATTGTGTATGTTTCTATTAGAAATTGTTTTATGTAAATATTGTGACTTTTGAGTAATAGTAAATCGCATGGTACATAAAAAAATTTAGTCAATACTCTTGTAAGTGTTGAAGAGTGAAAATTTATAATGTGAATTCTCCTCTAGTTATTGAATAATTAGAAGAGAGTATATGAATATTGATCATCATTAGAACCTGTTTAGTGTCATTAATTCATAGAAATTGTTTGTTTTATTGCCTACTCCATTTGTGAAAGGTTTTCCTATCATAGTTATGAAAAGGATGCAGTGACTAGAGGAGAGATGTAGGATATCCCCATCCTATTTTACATGGAGTTCGTTCCTTAGGAGGCTTCAAGAAAGAAAATCCCATGGCATTTCGTCTCTTTCTTTGTTTCTTGGTAACGTTTTTTTGAGAAAAATCAAAGAGAATACATACATTTTGTAAAGCACATTGTAAAGATAAGGTAACCCTTTCCTCAAACATTTTGGAGTTCCTAACAAACATTATCTCACCATATAAATACTATTAAATATTTTTTTATCATATATATTTATGTAAAATATTACATCAATGTTAAAACATTTTTCACCGTGTTTAAGAGGGCATGTTGGGGGTTGAGCTCACCACCCTGCAATGTGATGCAAAGTAATGAGCAAGGCACAATTTTTTATCATATATATTTATGTAAAGATTACATCAATGCATTTTTCACCGTGTTCAAGAGGGTGTGTTGGGGGTTGAGCCCACCACTTAACTAATTAAATATGTATATTTTTTTTTTTAATTTTGATTATAGCATACATATTTTTTTAATTTAAAAAATATTTTATTTTTATTTTGAAAGGGATACATGTCAACTCCATGTTGAGCATAGACATAATTACACGTGACTCATATTGGGTTGTAGAATAAACCTCTCAACTCAATACTATTAAGTTATTAAATTTGTATAAACTATATTTTAAATTACTAAACATTGTGATCTCATTAAAATCTAATGAAATTTTGAAAAAAAAACATAATTTAAGTTATTAAACTAAAAAACTAATAGTAATCTCACTAAAAATTATTGTTTAGAATTTTATTAAGAACTCAACAAATTATAATTTTAAATTATTAAATCTATATAATTTAAATGTTAAAAAAAATACAAACCCTAAATCTATTTTGTATTTAAAAAATAAAACACAAAAACCCTATACTCATGGAGTGTTTGTTCAAGTCACTTGTTTTTACTTTGTTAGATCAGGTCAATTACAAAACCTTGAACCAAAATCTCTTTTCACTCTAAAAAAATTTACACCTTCAGAAAATTGATCTCTCTCATCAAATCTTAACAGATCTAGAATTAAGATGGATCTAGGCTGGTTTAATTATTAATTATAACTAAAATTATTTATTTTATTATTTTATTTTATTTTATTTTTAATAAAATAAAATAAAATAAATTGTAATATTCTTATAATTTTATTATTGAATCAAAATATTTACATAACATGATAAGACATTATAACATCTAACATCTTTTCAATATTGGATTTCATAACTTCTCTAAGTACATGTCTCTCTTCCATACTGAATTAAACAATTGGAAAACGTCCTGGACACAATACATGTATCTCTTCCCTATTAAATTAGAAAACACCCCTTGATACAATACTTATTGTGTGAAGAGTTAGCTAAGCACACAACCTTAAACCAAAATAATTAAGAGTGGGGTTGTTCAAGTTATTCGTTCTTATTATACCCGTTGAGAGGCGGGTAATATTGTAATTACTACTCTTGCGTAGTAATTGATTCCCCGTTATTGTTATAAACTTTACTTAGGTTATTTATTTTTGTTTATTAATTTTATTTTTAATATATATATATATATATTATGAAATTTAATATTTTTTATTTTTTATTAGTCAAGTAATTTTACTTTTTTTTAGGAAAAAATATGATTTAAATTTTACAAAATTATTAAAAAAATTAGGTCACTGGTTTGTGATTATAATCCATATTAAATAATATTAAAATTTTAAACACCACGTGTATTAAAAAGTACTTAGAATTATTGCATTAGTTTATCTCTGTTTATTGAGAAAGCATCTGAAATTTGTCGTTACACTTTCTCATGCACTGTATTGGTTTTACCGTGAAACCTCATATGCCACTTCGCCATCAGTCTAATGTAACGTTTTTTGTTTTTCTTGAATCTGGTATTGAACTCTAGACTTCAAAGTGATATAGGATTACAAAGATGCACTGCATAGCATTGGTGTGCAATTCAAGAATGCTAAAGACTAGCATCATTCAACCTAATGGTTCATGGAATATGTGTTCAAATTACAAACAACTAAACAAAATGACAATAAAAGATAAGTTTCTTATTTAGTCATTGATGAATTATTAAACCAATTACATGAAGTAATATTCTTTAACAAGTTTGATTTATGTTCCAGATATCATCGTATCATAATGACGCAAGAAGACATTCCCAAGGTCATTATGAGTTTTTAGTTATACCATTTGGATGTACAAATGCACCTTCAACATTTCAAAGCTTGATGAATTATATTTTCAAACTAATGATTATAAAATTTGTGTTAGTAATTTTCTATGGCATATTAATCTAAAAAAATCTTCGGAAGAGCATGTACAACATGTTGATAGGGTCTTAACATTGTTTGAAGAACAAAAACTATATGCAAATCCTTCCAACTATGTCTTTGGGGTTCAAGAAGAATATTTTGGTTATATTGTATTACATGAGGGTGTCAAAGTGAATCCTAGCAAAATTAAAGCTATGAGGGAATGACCAATTGCCAATACCTTGAAGAAACTCAGAGGATTCTTAGGATTAACAAGATATTATCACAAGTTTGTCAATAATTATGGGAAAATAATAACACCTCTAATAAAATTATTAAACAAGGAAGAATTTTCTTGGACTAAAGAAGCAACCAAAGCTTTTGAAAAAATTAAAGAGTCAATGTATAAACTCCTACCATTGTGACACCTATTCATTATGGAGTGTGATGCCTTTGGCCATGGCATTAGTGCAATTTTGATGCAAGAAGGAAGGCCCCTTTTATTCAAAAGTAGTGAACCTAAAGGAAATAGCTTACTCAAATCCATGTACAAAAAAATAAATGTTGTACTATATAATTAAGAAATGGCATCCATGCCTCATAGGAAGACACTTCAAAGCAAAAACAGGTTATTATAGTGTGAAGTACTTCTTGGAAAAATGACTATCTTTAGAAGAGAAACAAAAATGGGTTACAAAATATATGGGTTTATGACTTTCAAATTATCTACAAAAATGGAAAACAATATATTGTGGCAAATGCACTCTCAAGGAAAGAGGAAGACACAAAGGGTTTACTATGTGTTATTTCCATTCCAGAATCTGACTAAGTGGGAAAATCAAGATAGAATTGAAGTAAGATGAGAAGGTATACAAGATCATTCAACTACCGAAGTACCCTAATGTAGTAGAATAATTTATGTGGAAGAATGATGTGTTGTGGTATCCAGATCGCTTATACTTATGTAAGAATTTTCAACTCACACAAAAGGTCATTTTCAAATTTCACTCTTTCGCAAGATGACATTCATGGTTCTTGCAGATATACCATAGGATCAAGAAAGTTTTTTTTGGGGAAGATCTTAAATCATATGTACGAAATTTGTAGTTGAATGTGTGGTATGCCAACAAAATAAGGCAAAGACAATCAAGACCCCGGAGTTCCTTCAACCGTTATGCAAACCAAGCCAACATTGAGAAGAAATTTCAATGGATTTTATTGCTAATTTACCCAAATATGAAGCAAAGAGTGTCATTATGGTAGTTGTAGATCGAATGAAAAAGTATGCATTTTTTTTCTCTCTTTATCATCCTTTTAGAGCAAGTGTAGTGGCATATTCGTGGAACAATCCAAAACCTAGGAGACAAGTGACAACAAGCTGGGACATGGTAGTTACATAAATCGAGAACATGTTGAATTAGTGATGGTTACCAAGGAGTCAAACCATTTTTTAATTAAAGAGGAAGGAGTTCAACCATTATGGTAATTGGATATAGTTGAACCATTGTGCTTGTTGAAAATCATAGGCATGTGAACTATTTAGTAATTGACTTGTTGGAGATATGTTATAAGAGGATAAACTATGACATATTTGGTTTATCCAATGTAAATATTGAATGGATGAATGTTTTTAAATATTTGATTGAGGGATCACATCCATAAGAGTTGCTAAGATAAGAAAACAATCACCTTAAAGAAATGAAATGTAAATTACAATGGTAAACATCTATTGATCAATAAAATTATTTTTAAAACCAACCTAGATCCATATTAACTCTGGATCTACCAAGCATTGAGAGGGATCAAATCCCTTGACATACAAACCTCTTTTAAAGTGAAAAGAGATTTGATCCCTCTCATCCCTTGGTAGATCCAAAGTTAAGATGGACCTAGGATGTTTTAATTATGAATTATTAATTTTGTATTTTATTTTATTTATTTTCAATTTTATTTTTATGTAATTTGACCCAGCGAAAATGTTTACGAGACATTACATTACATTACAACATCTCTATTGTTGAAATTGTGTAACTATGGTTTGTCTTCATAATATATACTTGTCCTTTGATGCATTTATATTGATTATTTTAAAGCATATTTTAAATGCTTGAGTCAAAAGAAAAAATATATTGATTCATGTCTCATTTGGACTTTTGAAAGAAGAAAATTTGAAATTTTTAAATTTGGAGGTTTTGGCTCCAAGTTTGTCAAGTCGGCCCTAGCAGATTCATACCCATTTGACCCACCTATTTCACTATATAAAGGAAGCTCGACCTCCTCCTCAAGGCAATAATTCACACACTCTCAAGCAAGATAGTTTATGGGCATCCTAGAGAAGGACAAGGAGGACAAAAAGAAGGATGAAATTTCATCTCTCTCTTCTCTAACTCGCGTATGTGGAAGGACACACTCTCTCTCTATAGTTCACATTTTTCTAGGCAGTTTTTGTTGCAAGGACCAAAATTTTTGGGTAATTGTAAGGGGCCGAAATTCTTGGATTCTAGTAGTTACAGGAGGGCCAAAATTTATGGGGTAGATTAGTAGAGTGAAGTGTTAGATCAGATTAGGAAACTTGACTAGGAAGGGTTGACCATAGATTTTTTGAAGGTTAGTTTGACCTAGTTGATGACTAGAAGGTCTAGGTGTGTCTCTTGTTGAATATAAGAATTTCTCTATTGAATAGGTTGTTGGGTTTTTCTCCTTAGTGGGTTTTCCTAGGGTAAACCTTGTGTTCTCTTTGTGCACTATGATCTCTATTGTTATATTGTTATTGTATGATTGAATGTTTGAAGCATAATTGCTTAATGATATATTGGAAAAAATAAAATAAGATCAACATCTTTAGAAGTAATTATCAGTTTTCAGAAATATTGTGCTAGTATCTATTGCACTTGAAAATCAACATGTGGTATCAGAACTTTGGTGAAGGAAGGAACACTGAGATCACTCTTAAAGAAAACCTACATTGAGATCATTATTATTGAAATCCAAGGAAAGAACATTAATATCACTCTTGAAGAAACCCTACATTGAGATCAATATTGTTGAATTCCTTCTTGTTGATTTACATCCATGGCTTCTTCTATGAAATCAGAGAATGGATTAGAAGGGACTTCAAACTTCAGACATTGGAAAACTAGGATTGATCTTATTCTTTCAAAGAACAAAGTTTTGGATATTGTGAGAGGGAAAGTAGTAGAACCACCAGATACTACAGGAAAAGAGAAGTTCAAGAGGGATGGAATCACTGCCATGAGTATTATTGTGGATTCCACTAGAGGTCATCTAATCTCCTATATTGCAAAGATTGATAATTCCAAGAATATGTACGATGCCCTAACTAATAAATTTACTGTCAAGAATGTTGGCCAAGCCATGAGCTTGAAAAATGATCTCTGTGATATAAGAATGACAAATGATGATGTTGTAGCTTCATATTTTGTAAGGATATCTCAATTAAGGGACAAAATACAAGAAATTGATGAAATTGTCTCTGAGAAGGAACTTGTGACTGCAACACTCTATGGTTTACCTAGATCATGGGATGCATTTATACTAGGTATAAGTAGTTGGAAGGAAGCTCCTTTTTTTGAACAAATATGGACCTCTTATGCTCAAGAATAATCAAGGCTTATATCAAGAGATAGAAGGAAGAAGCTTCTCAAGCATTTGTAGCTCACTTCAAGAAGAAGACTAAAGGAAAGAAGAAGTTTGGCTTTCAAAACAAGAAGTTAGGAAGAAGCTCACCTCCTCCCCAAGGGAAGAAGGATATGTCAAAATTTCAATGCTATGGTTTTATGGTTGTAACAAATTTGGACATTATAAAAGGGATTGCCTTGAAGTGTTTAACAACAAAAATAGAAAAGGAAAACAAAATGCTTCCGCAACCGATACTGACGATGAACATCTAAAGAAGCCTAAAGGTGACAAGGATTTCTTTTACTTTTCTACTCTAATAGGTTCTATTGCAGATGATGATGATGTGTGGCTAGTAGAGAGTGGAGTTTTACGACATATGACAAGAGATTGTGGAAATATTACTAGCATAATGGAAAGAAGACTATCTCAAATGGTAGAGCTTAGAGATAACCACATCTATGCAGTCAAAGGATTTGGAAAGAATATAATGATTTGGAAGTTGATAACAACGTTCATCTTGATAATGTTCTATATGTACCAAGTTTGAAAAATGAAGTCTTTATTTGATGTTTAGAAGATAAAGGAGATAGAGTAGCATGTATGGATGGAAAATTACTTGTATGGTCCAATGGCTCTAGTATAGATGATGTTAGGGTTATTGGGATTTGTGAAGGGAGATTATATAGGCTTGTGGGTCAAATAGCTCAGGCTCTAGTACATGATGAAATTAATCCATGTGAACTATGACATAGGAGATATGGCCATGTTCACTATAGAGCATTGCCAGAGTTAAATCAAATAGTTTCAGCAGTTCTTGAATTGCAGATAGATCACAAAGGTGTATACAAAGGTTGTGGCCTTGGAAAGACTATCAATTTTCCATTTCCAAGTAGTGACAATAGATCTAAAGAAGTCTTGGATTTGATTCAGTTTGATGTATGTGGTCCTATGCCTATAAGGTCGCTTGGAGGTTTGTTATACTAAGTAACATTCTTTGATGGCTTCTCTCCTAAAACACAGATCTATCTCATGAATTCCAAGGATAAAATCTTCACCAAGAATTCAAAGTTGAAATGGAAAACTTGACAGGTAAGAAGATCAATATTTTGAGATCTAACAATGGAGGAGAATATGTCTCAAAAGAAATGTTTCTTTCTATAAGAAGGTTGGGATTAAGAGGTAGTTGATTATTCCCTATAATCCTGAAAAGAATGGTGTGGCGAAAAGAAAGAATAGGTCCATAAAAGAATTTTTCGAGGCTATGATGCATGATCAAGATTTTTCGATGTTTTTATGTGGATAAGCATCATTGGTATTTGTATACATTTAAAATAGAATTCCTCACTGAATTCTGGAAGACATGATTCCTAAAGAAGCATTCTCTAGATGAAGCCTAGAGGCTGGACATATGAGAGTCTTTGGTTTCCCTGCTTACATTTATGTTCCTAAGGATAAAAGGAACAATATATAACCTCATGAAAGAAAGTTATATTGTTGGTTACAACGAGTCATTAAAGGCCTACATAATCTACATCCCAAAGAAACAATGCATTGAGGTCAACCGAGATGTCACCTTTGGTGAGAAAGTTATATATTGTGTGATATTCCCGCTTAGTAATATTGCTAAGAGAAATATCAATCTTGCCCAATTTTGTCTTATTTCATGTTTGCACTTAGGAGATGTGGGTTTACGTGTCCCACATGAATTTTGGGATTAAGTGGGGGCCCAAACATTAGGAAGGGAGGGAAATATTGTGGCTCTAGTGGAGCGTGGGGGGCACCCCATGGAGAATTACAACCCATATGTGGAGTACACTCTCATTGGAGCAAAGTTAGTGGGGGAAAGTTGAGTTGGGACCACATGGGCATATTGGAGGCTCTTTTGATAAATAGAGCAAGAGGCACTCATTTTGGTCATGCATTCATCCATTCAAAAATCGTGTCTTTGACATAGCATGCTTGAGCAGAAGCTAAGTCTGTAGTGTTGTTTAGCACACGAGTGTCTTCGAGTGCAGATCTCAACCCTTACTTCTGTGGACTTCAAGTGCCAGCCCAAGGAGGGATTCCTACCTATTGCAGTTCATACCAATAGCATGGAGTGTGAGTTTTTGTGGAGAGCATTGACAACAATAGAACAGGGACTGCCCAGTTCTTGGAGGAGGCAAGATTGGAGGTTGAGGAGTGAAGGGAGATAGGGGCTTAAACTTGAGGTGGAGTCTAGGGAAGTGTTGTGGGAGATTTCCTAGCATTTTGGCGGAGCAGCAAAAGCAGCATTTGCTACAGGTTACATCTTCTTATTATGGAGGAGGGCCAAGCAATTGGGGGTCAATTTTGGAGCGACAAAACTAGGAAAACCCCTTTCTGGGTTTTCTAGGTTTATTGAGGAGAGGCCAAGATTAATTTGGAAAACTTTTATGGGCAGATTTAAGGGGTCAAAAAGGGGCCCCATCTCAGCCAACAGCTAAATTCCCTAAGGGAAAATTGGGCCAAAATTCCAAGGTCAACATTTGGCCAATTCATTCATGGGTTTTCGTGGGTTATTGGTGGAGAGCATAGGGTTAATTTCCTGGAATTTTATGAGCATCTGAGGAGGCCCTAGCAACAGTTCTTTGCATCCAACAACATATTTTCTAGGTAGTTTTAGCACAGAGCTAGGAGAAAGTAACACCATATTTGAGAGGGATTTCTTATTGTTCATTTGGGCTTAGATAGATTTCCTTGAGCAAGACGAAGTGCACTCTTTCCAACACCACATTGTACCTTCTTATTTATTAATAAAATGGCTCAAATCAGTATAGTTCATGGAGATTTTCGGTCGTTAAGTGTGTTGTAAATTTTTGTATGTGTTTATTTTATGTTTGCTTTGTTTTAAATTGAATATTTCCATTAGGAATATTATAGTGGTATCAGAGCATGGGTTTGGTCAGCTGTGGGTCTAAATCACACAAATGCTCAAGCGTTATTGTGGACTAGAATGCCATAGGCTAAAACACTAGCCCCATATTATTCTCTAGATTGAGCTTATCTCCGAAATTGTCTCAGCAGAAGGAATTTGAAAATGTTACTAGAAGCATCGAGAGACTGGCAGGGCTTCTCGAAGAGTGGTTGTCAGCAAAGGGAGCAAGAAGAATAGTGGTTTTCGACACATAGATGAAGGAAATAAGAGGAGCACGATTATTGAATGAAGCGCTAGTAGAAATACTGCAGAGAGGAAGATAAGAGGCGAAGGTAGTGACGAGATGAGAGAGAACATACCCCTGGAGGAGGGAGTTCACTTACATACGTTCCAGCTGATTGATCATGAGGCTAATAGCAAGTAGGACGAGCACAAGGATACACCTAGTGTGATGCAGGAGTCATCCATCTTGGAGTTTCCTTTGGTAGCCCCATTAGACAGATTGGAGGAGGAAGATGAGCACACATCCATTAATGAGGCATCTCGGTCTATGATAGAGCTTCAAAATGGTAGCCACCTATAGCTGACTGATGAGCATGTCTTTCATGTTGGGTTGCCTATGGAGGAGTAGTTGGAGGCTCATGTCAAGCCCATGATGGAGGAGGATGTACAGCCATCATTTGGGCTAGCCATTATTCAGGGGTAGCATAGAGACCACACATTGGGATTCTAACACAGTTCTCTTCAAAGGCACACTATTAGGATCTACAATGTTGTCATGCCACCCCTACACATTGGATTGAGAGAGGGAGAGTTGTCTAGACATACCAGAGGGGATGAACAGGTTAACAACACTATTGGGTCACCTTTTGCCATTGAAGAGAGCGAGACAGAGCTAATTAGTCAAATCTTGTGTGTTGACCTAGATGGTGAGATGAAATGATTAGAGTTTCACAAGGTGCAACATCCTCATGTCGGGGTTGTTCAATGTGCGAGATTTTGTGCATTTGATCCCTCTCTTGGGGTTGGATGGCGAGAGATTCTGAGTTGGTGCCCCGTGGAGTGGGCTATGGAGATGGTGGTGGACTTGGGTGTAGCTCAGCAGGACCTTCCAGGCACTGAGGATACCAGAAGCCTAGACTGGCATTGGGATCCAGGTGGGACTACCTATCATTTCCTAGGTATGTCGGTTGACTACAACCTAGATGGTAAAGTTGAGCATACACATTCACTAGGGGATTCTCAGTTAGCACTAGTGGCTAACCAGTTTATGGACAAACTCATTTGGTTGTCTTGGTATGACATCTGTACACAAGATCACTAGGTGATCAACATACTCTGGAAGGAATTTGTTAGAGAAGGTGGCGTTTCAGGCTACCAGATCATGCCTTGTATGGAGCTAGGTACTCTTCACTTTTGTGTAAGGCAAAGAGGATGCAGAGGAGCAAAGCAGTTGTGGCATCACTGCTGACACATAGGGAGATTCACTTCTTGGATCCCTCAAGGGGGATTTGGAGAGAAGATCCATTCATCGGCAGGTATAGTGATGTGATGGTGGAGGTGATGATACTGATCAAGTGTGGCCAGATATGTAGAGACATAGCTCTAGGCCATCACATCCAGGGATGTGTGGGAGCATCTAGTGTTAAGAAATTTACTACTGGTGGACATGGAGGTGCATGGTAGTGTACCGTAGTGTGTTGGATTGCGTTGTGGAGTAGGAGTGTCTTACATCACATTGATTACATGCGAGGAGTGACTGGTGCCTTGACACAGATAGGGCACGGGACAGTACATGGTGGTATAGCAGTAGCTGGGTATATCCTGTGGTGTACAGAGACAGGTCTTCACCTAGTTTATCAGCAAATCCGTGATAGAGAGAGGGCCACCCATAGGGTTATTCTTCAGTACCCCAACAGATTCTTGATCCTACCATTAGGGACCTCCCCACCCATGACTCTCGAGTTGGGACATTTAGTGGAGGCACAGGATGACAGATGCAGGCTTAGGGATGGCTTTGCCAAGGTAGCATAGGTTTCACTCCTGGGCTCACACAAGGGGAGTCAATTGCAAGGGAACTACATGATGCACTTCGGGCGATATAGTTTGAGGTGTCACAAGAGCCTGAGGGATAGTGGATGGTAGAGGTCGTCTATAGGAAGGCACCCATACTCTGAGAAGTATCCAGATGTATCGTAAGGAGTTTGGATAGCGGAATTCACTACATGGTTTGGCAGGAGCAAGGCAGGTTGGCTTGTGCGGGACAGACTCTTGATTCCTGGGGTCCACCCATGGGATACATACAAGGATCAGAGATGAGGGCCAAATCTGTTCTAGGAGGTAGCAGCACTACACAATGAAATTCCATGAGGAGTGGGAGTTATGAGATCTCAGTATGGTTGGGGGATCCAGGGATCTAGTTGGCAAGTGGATCACTCCCCTTGGTGATGAGAAGGGTCATGGAAGAGGGTGATCTAGTTCACCTTGGGCTTGACAAGGGGGGGGATCACTAAGACGTCCATTACATCGCAAGGCAGACTTATCTTGTTGTTGCTCAGGATCGAGATTAGTAGTAGAGACATAGATATCAACATCATGGAGATGCTAGGACAGGATGAGCTTGGCTCTCACAAATATTTCTCCACTAGTCCTCAGGAGAGGAGGATACAGTCTACACATAGTGGGCAGTATGTGCATGTTGCACCGCTGGTTATGACTAGAGAGCCGCAGCATCAACATGGAAATTTCCTTTTGTGATCATCATAGGATCTCGGCCTCTCAAGGCTTGGCAGTTTAGCCACATTCAGGGATGTTCTAGTTTCTATAGGGGAAGATTATACATGTCTTCCATTGGGTTTCATTTTCAGAGAGAGTAGCTTTCCCCCTGGATATTCATTAATTTGGGGAACTGTGGTAGTATGGTAGAATTATTGGAACATATGGGTTTTGGTAGTCATAGGCACTACTCAATGGTAGGCACCAGGAATTGGGAGAGATGGGCTTCCAATTTGGTTGTGGGATCTAGGGATCAATTGGGTTAGAGGACTACCTTATTTTGGGAGGATCATGGGGATGACCGAGACATGATTACATCCTTTTCTAGATGATAGGTCAGAGACCATTAGGATGATCACTATGGGGCGAGGAAGGCCCTTCTTGCTATTAGGAGTCTGGGCATGCATTGGTAGATGGTAACCTTGGCAGGGTGCCCTGGCAGGATAGAATTGTGTACAATGGGGTTTTCCCTTATTGGGTGTGTAGTAGAGGTTTATTGGAGTGGATGACTTTGCAAGAGCATTAGTGGGTCACAATTACGACTAGGTGAGGGAAACATCCACTTGATGGACTCACTTTGGGATTAGTTTAGGACCCGGGAGCTACAGGGCTAAGCATTTGGTTATGGATTGGGGAGAGTGGGTTCCCACAAGGGGAGGTCACCCAAATTTTCCATTGGGACTCCTTTATGACATTCCAACATAGGGATCGAGAGTGGCTTAGTAGCATAATTGGGACACTAGTATTGCTCATAGTGGTAATTGAGTCAGCATGGAGAGAGAACTTGTTTAGCAGTTGCTTGAGGACAAGAAAAATTTTGGCGGGGAGGACTGTGGTATTCCTGCTTAGGAATATTACTAAGGGAAATATCAATCTCGCCCAATTTTGTCTTATTTAATGTTTTGATTTAGGACATGTGGGTTTAGAGGTCCCACATGAATTTTGGGATTAAGTGGGGGGCTAAACATTAGGAAGGAAGGGAAATATTGCGGCTCTAATGGAGCGTGGGGGGAGCCCCATGGAGAATTATGGCCCATATGAGGAGTACACTCTCATTGGAGCGAAGTTGGTGGATGAAAGTTGAGATGGGACCACATGGGAATATTGGAGGCTCTTTTGATAAATAGAGCAACATGCACTCATTTTGGTCATTGATTCATCTATTCAGAAATTGTGTCTTTGGCATAGCACGCTTGAGAGGAAGCTAAGTATGCAGTGTTGTTTAGCACATGAGTGTCTCCAAGTGGAGATCTCAACCCTTACATCGGTGGACTTTGAGTTCTAGCCCAAGGAGGGAGTCCTACCTATACCAGTTCATGCCAACAGCAGGAAGTGTGAGTTTTGTGGAGAGGATTGGCAATAACAGAATAGGGACTGCGTAGTTCATGGAGGAGGCAAGCTTGGAGGTTGAGGAGTGAAGGGAGATAGGGGTTGAAACTTAAGGTGGAATTTGGGGATGTGTTGTGGGAGATTTTCTAGCATTTTGGTGAAGAAGAAAATGCAACATTTTCTACAAGTTACATCTTCTGATTGTGGAGGAGGGCCAAGCAATTGGGGATCAATTTTGGAGCCTCAAAACTAGGACAAACCCTTTCATGGTTTTTCTTGGTTTATTGAGGAGAGGTCAAGATTAATTTGGTAGAATTTTCTGGGCATATTTGAGGGGTCAAACAGGGGCCCCAACTCAACCAGCAGCTACATTCCCTACGGGAAAATTGGGCCAAAATTCCAAGGTCAACATTTGGCCAATTCCTTAGTGGGTTTTTGTGGATTATTGGTGGAGATCTTGGGGTTAATTTTTGGAATTTTCTAAGCATCCGAGGAGGCCCTAACAACAGTTCTTTGCAGCCAACAACATATTTTTTGGGTAGTTTCAGCGTAGAGCTAGGAGAGAGAATCAACATATTTGAGAGGGATTTCTTATTGTTCATTTGGGATTATCTATCTTTCCTTGAGCAAGCCCAGGTGCACTCTTTCCAACGCCACATTGTACCCTCTTATTTATTAATAAAATGTCTCAGATCAACACATTTCATGGAGATTTTTGGTCGTTAAATGTGTTGTAATTTTTTGTATGTGTTTATGTTATGTTTGCTTTGTTTTACATTGAATATTTCCATTAAGAATATTACATATTGGAAGTCTAAAGAAGTTTCCATGGACTCCTACGATGTAGTAAAGCATGAGGCTTCTAGAAAGAATGTTCAAGTTCTAAAAAATGTCATAAAGAGTTGAAGGGCCTTGTGAACTCGTAGAACCAGTATTGTTCCAGAAATAAAAAAGAGACCAGTATGGCTTAGATCTACATTGGAATAAGTTGAAGGACATGCAACTCCAAATGGCACATCTAGAAAAACTAAGAAGCACAAAATATTGTCTAGTTATGTAGTTCTTATGACTAACCTTACTAGTGCAGAACCTTCCACTTATGAAGAAGCAAATAGCCAGCAAGTGTGGAAGGAGGCCATGAATAAAGAATACCAATTGATCATGAAGAATGATGCATGGGAGATTATGCCAAGGCTTGAATGAAATTCAATGGTGACTTCCAAGAGGATACACACGATCAAGTATGTTGTAGATGACAGCATTGACAAATACAAAGCGCGATTTGTGGCTAGGGGGTTCTCCCAAAAATAGCAAGAAGACTACGATGATACCTTTGCTCTAGTTTCTATGTAAAATTCCATTAGATCTATTATTTCTCTTGTTGCTTCATTGGGATGGAATTTACATCAAATGGATGTAAAGATAACTTTCCTCAATGGTGTAATTGAGGAAGAGGTGTGCATAGAGCAGCCTCAAGGTTTTGAGGTGCATGGAAAGGAATCTCATTTTTGTAGGTTAAAGAAGGCCTTGTATGGACTCAAGCAAGCTCCAAGAGCTCGGTATGCTCGAATTGATAGTTATCTTATGAGACTTGGATTTACCAAGAGGAATGTTGATCCAAATCTCTATTTCAAGGTTGTGAAGAATACACTTGTGATTATATGTCTATATGTTGATGATTTGTTTCTAATAGTTGCGCTGATGGTGTTGGATCCTGCCAACATACCCCACATTGTTTGGTATAGGAGTCCCATCCGGAAATATGGCTCGACTGCCACAAAATTAAGTATTTTCCTTGGTTGCAATTGTTAGCATAAGAGAGCAACGCACATGTACTTTTGAATGAGAAAGTAAGTATGCCTTGTGAAGTGTTCAATTGCAGAATGTATCAAGGTTCTTTAACTGGAAAGAAACAAAAGTGAGCCTTTAGGAGAAAATTAATAGTGCTATTCTAAGAAAGAAACACATACATACATATAAAATAATCGTTAACCCTCAAGTGAAATAGTTGAAATAAACATAATGATCATTAAAGAACGTACAACACATATTCAATGATATGAGCACCAAATCTAGTGAAATAGTATAGTTTCTTTAATACATATGGATACCAACATATACCGCAAACATCCAAATATTAGTCTTAAAATATTCACGATATATGCATGAAGATGTGTTGGCTCAATGAGCTTCAAATATTAATCGAAATTTCCAAGATACATTGATACAATGAAACACCACTAGCTCCAATAGTGGAGCATTAAGCCACTACTCACTCTCCAAAAGAACTATCTTCCTCTCTAATCCCTGCTTGGAGAAGCTAAGGTGAAAAGTCTTCTCTTTGAGTAATGAGGCTTCTTTTATAACAAAAAGATTAAATTTTCATGTCCTTATGACTCTTGAACTTCGTCATGACTCTTAGACTTCCATTGTGACCTGTTGTGGCAGCTACAACCACCCTCCAAAATTTTCATATGCTTCGATTTTGGAACCTTCCTCCCTATCCTTAGGAGCTCATATTGCATTGATTCGGGTATTCATGCTTCGAATGAGACTTATCTTTTTCATTTGTTCTTTACTTTTCTTGTTTTAACAATTAGCTGATCTTTCTAACTCAGAAGCCAATCTCCCAACTTGGTTTCACAACAATTATGGGCTTGCCTCCAGAAACTACACAATCCTTTAGGGAAAGCAGCCTTAATGATGGGAATTGTATAGTTTAGACTAGAAGTCATCCTTGAGCTCAGAAATTGCACATTCATGGAAGGCAACCCAACATTGAGCCCAAAAACTATACAATCCCTCACTAAGCTTAGAAACTACGTAGTGCATTGAGCCGAAAAGTTGCCCAGTTCCTCAAAACTGCGTAGCTTTTCTCGGGAGTGTGCACGGAAAGTTTCCTTAGAAAAATAAAAAAAGAGAAAAGCTAAAAAGAAAAAACCATCCCTAAAAAATAGGGATCCATTTTTAGTATCCCAAAGGAGGCACTTTCGCTATTTTTAGAAACTTCTGCCAAGTGTCATTTTTTCTTTGATTTTAGGCATGCACATCATAAACCCCAATTCACTCTAGTATGTTTAATTGAAAACTCTAAAGCTCATTTACACATTCAATCTCGGATCTCTAGCATTCTTGAGGAGATCAAGGAACCTTTGGTGCGATCGTTCTCTTTTCTGAGCAAGTTTCACTTTTGTCGTCTTTTGCCGCTTTTTCTGTCGCTTGTGTGAGTTTTATTTTACTTATTTCTCTTCATATTTTCTGGTGTTTCAGTTTGTTTTAACTTGTAGAAGTCTTGTCTTAAGTTTTCAGATGCCTTTCACAAGTGTTACATTGGTTTTTCTATTTTTGCACTAATGGTTGCCGTTGTAGCGACTCTCCTCACATACTTGATTTTAATTTTGTTTGATTAGTTTTTGCACTTGATCTACATTAATTTACTCCTACTTAGTAAGTGTTTCACTCAAGCTCACATCATTACTCACTTCTGCTCATTTTTCACACTTCCATCGGGAAGATCTACACTTACTTTGGCTAGATTCTGCCTTGCCCAGCTGGGCACTGCGTAATCCTAAGGCTCAATCCACAATCTTGGCCTCTGGAATTGTGCAATGAGTAGTAAAGGCTATCTCCAACTGTGCGTTGTGCAATTCTAGAGGTTATCTTGTCGCCTTGGCCACTTAGACTACACAATGCGAAATATCTCCTAGTCTCTGCCCAGGTTGGGACTGTGCATTGCGCAGTCCCAAGCCTCAAGCTTCATCCTTGGTTGCTAGGACTGCACAATGCACAGTTCCCATATGCATCCAGTCTCTTATTGCTAATGAAAATTACACAATCCTTCCCATCATATGTCTGGTTTTTTACTTGATCATGCTTTGAAGGTATATTTGTTGAAGCTAATGTTTGCTTGCCATGAGTGCCATTTTTGTCCCACATGTGCCACACTTGTGAAGCACTTTTCTCTAGCATTCACGATTACCATGGAACCAAAGAGAGTTGCTTCAAAAGAAACCACTGAAAGAAGTATTGGGGAAGCAGTTGAGAAAACACCAGTAGACTTTCCAATGTATGCAAACACTCAGTTGTTTATAGAAAAGGGGTCAATACTAACATGGCAGCAATTTAATGAAGCTCTTTTAGCAAAGAGCCTCGAGGTAGATATAGAGGACTGGTAGGTTTATCTCAGTATTTGGCAATTAGGACTACACAAGGTTTCATGTACATATCTAGCCTTCCCATGTGCAGATGTCATCAATTGGATTGTCTCACACATTGATGAGAAGACCATGACATTGAGCAGTGCCAGTGGACAGAATCTTGCAACCTTTTGGGTAAGATATTATCAGTGCATGTATCACTTGCCCAAGCCAGTGAATCTCATGGAAGCATTGTTATATGCCGCCCACAGCTATGGGAACACAAGATACATTGTCAAAGGTTGGGTTGAAGATCTATCAAAGTTTCGACAGACCCATGTATATAAGACAAGGTCCCTCAGGAAGGCCTGCCAGCTCTTGGTTATCTTAGCTTGTAGTATTCATGGCTAGCAGAGCACAAAGAATTTCCTTGAAGGGTGGGAAGTCTTATTGAACCAAGTTGTGAATGAGGGGAAGTCGTTCAAATGGTCAATTATGTTGGCTTGACAATTGAGGGCCCATGTAGCATAGACTCAAAGTCCTCCCAATGGTGAGCAATTAAGGTTCTATATGTCTACATATTTACTGGATGCAAGCTATCCACAATAGAAATTCCATGGCATGAACTGGACATGGACACCACAAGAATTTGTCATGCATATCTATTTCTAGATGCTTACAGATTTCATCCATCAAGGAGTAATGGCACAACTAACTGACCACTTCATCATCCCACTTAGCAAGCTCATATTTGAATAATATTCACCTTGCATGTCACGAGGAGCAATGGAAGCGATAGCAGACCTTGTAGATTGGTATGAATCACTAAGTGGCACCTTCCTTAGGGTGTTCAATAGAGAGAAGACTTCACATGTTTTACCCAGGTATGTCACCAACAAGATTTTCATGCAAGTATCATTTCATCTCGCCACTAGGTTGTCAGTATCATTTCATCTCGCTTTTCTTAGTTTTCTTCCGCTCGGGTCGTGCAGGAAGATTCTTCCTGTACCAGTGCATGTAGTCTCTTACACTTTGGTTTTACTTTACAACAAGTGTTATGTTACTTTTCCTACTAATAATTTCATTTATTCCTACAAGGAAACATATTGTCAATTCAAGTAATCATTCTCAATGTTAAGAACTATACTTTTGAAGGATCTTTACATGAATTAAGAAAGAGTGTTATTACAAAAACCATAGTTTATACTTGCAGCTTATGACTTAATAAAAAGGAACAGAAATGTTATAAGTGAATTGTCAAAAGTTAGTTGATGCATGCAAATTACTTTGACTACTACTTGATTATTTCGATTTTTTTTTGCTTTATGAAGTTTACTTTCATTGCAAAGTTCAGTTAATTAAAGAATTCTTTTTCACATGTAATTTATCTCAGAATCTAGCTTGTAATTGTAGTTCTTTTCAACACATCTTTTAATTCTTTCGAAAGTAAATTGGAAACTTTGTTGAAGGAAGCTGTGTCTCAGTGCAAGAGATGGTCTCTTGTCATAGGAATAGAGTGATCTAAGCCTTGAGGCTTAGAGTAAATAAATAATTCTTTAGTAAAGAAGGTAAAATATGCTTTTTCACATAAGCACTGTACCTGCACTAGTGCAAGCAAATTGCAATATTACAAGAATAGGTTACTTGGTGTAGAAGGAAGATCAATTGGAAAATAGATATTTGCAAGGGCCCACTTGTTAAATTGTTAGCCATCTATACTGAAAATAAACATAGTATTTCATTTCAGCATTTAAGATTGCTTCCAGTTGTGTGAAAGTTCCTTTACTTGATTTCCTCGCAAATTATTCTTTTACATTGCAACACTAGAATTAATTTGGTGTCGATTGCCTTTAAGATTGTGTTTTGTCTGATTTTGTAACATTTCATTTAAGGAGTAGGATTAGGAATAGGAAAAGTTCATACCACTTCTAGCATTGCCTGTGCTTTGTCTATAAGTTTACGAAACCCTTGGGTTGACAATTAAGTGTTGAGGAGTTTTCTTCAGTTCAATTCCTACATCCAACATTTTGGCGCTGTTGCTGGGGAGGTGATTTAAAGTGGTAAGAATTTTCCTTTTTTTTGGAATAGGGGTAAGTCTGCTATTATTTTTTCTGAAGTGTGCTTCTATTTTCTTGAAGGAATTTATACGTGTCAAGTTATTTTTAAATTGAAACATTTTTATTGGAATTTTGTTTTGTCATTTTTTTGAAATGAATGCCTGAAAGAGGTAGGGGTCTGAAGCCCACTAGGGACCAAAGAAATATTGATAAATCTGAAACCAAATCTCATATTTGGCCTTCTATTGCAGGCATAAAGTCCAAAGAAACCTAGACTCGTCACGCAGGAACAACCCACTTGGGCTGTAGCAACAGTGGTCCAGGTGTGACACAACCCACAAAGGGGAAGAAGGGGACTATTAGAACCCATAGTTAGTCTGTTGAGAGAAACTTGTGTGGAATAACAACAATGGCAGATCAGGAAGACCATGTAGAAGGAACTGGTGAAAATCAGGTAAATGAGGAACAATCCACTTTTGGATTCCCAATTGTGCATCTTGATACACAAGTACAAATGAAGAATATTTTACCATCAACTCTTCCTCATTTCTACGGTAAGGTACATGAAGATCCAGAATTTTTACTATTTGAGTTTGATATTTTGTGTAGAAGTTATGATTATTCATCTGATGTTTACAAGTTAAAGTTGTTTCATGCAACTCTCAAGGATGCAACACTCCGCTGGTTCATGGGATTAGGAGGAAAAAATATATCTTCTTGGGAACAAATGAAGAGAGTGTTCTTGTCAAAATATCAAGAATATTGTAAGATTAGAGATATTCAAGCTGAAATCTTCACTATTGTGCAAAATGATGATGAGACTCTAGAGGACTACTTGGAGAGATTCATGTACATCCTCCAAATGTCAAAGCACAAATTTGATCTAAGTACCACTAGAACCTTGTTCTTACAGGGGCTTACTTACAATGCTAGGAATAATCTAAATCTATTAGGACAAGGGGATATTGCTCAAAAATATTTTGATTGAATTTGTGACTTGTGCAGGAAATTCTCGAGGAACTAATATAGATCCGACAAGGAATTCAGAATAGAAATAAGAAAACCAAATCTACTGATGCTATGATTATTGGATTAAAAAAAAGATGGACAATATGAAAATTGAAATAATGAATACTGTTAGTAAACAAATAGAATCTTTGAAGTTTCAACAAAAACTTGTAGAGAAACAAGAGTCATTTTCTATTTTTTGCCCAAAATGTAGAAGGCGACATCTTTTAAGAGAATGTCCTCTCTATATTAAAGAAACTAATACATTTGCAGTTTGTACAAAGAAACATGCCATAGAAACATGTCCCTCCATACCTGGGCTGAAAGCTGTACTTGAAGGAGGACAACGTGAAGCCAAATCACCGCATGCTATGGGAGAACGAAGAAACTGGCCTAAGGTAAGTGCAGGTATGGCTCCTGAACCTCCACCACATTTTTTTTGTTATAATATACATTCATATTCCTATCTTAACAATAGTCACTCTCAACATTGGCAGCATGGGAACCAATATCATTATGGACAACCCTCCCAATCTTGGTAACAAGGATGGAGAGGGCCAAACCATTCATATCATTCACACCATTCCTATCCTGCACCTATGCATTCATACCCTCCTACATATGCACCTTACCTAATTCCACAACCATCATTACCTTACTGAGTTAGCCAATGCCACCATTGCTTTTACCTCCATCATTTTCACCTTCTCAGCTGCCTACCCAACCTTTACCTAACCCCAATACCAAAGTGGTAGAAATGATCCATTCTATGAACCCACTTTCCTCATCCAGATATCAATCCATGCTAGTTGGATTCAATGACCTCCAATTGAGATCGGGGAAGATAGTAATCTCAGAAAATAAAAAGCAGCCTATGGTGATTATCAACAAGAAAGGTGAGAAGGAAACTCATGGCCATTATGAAAAAGATGACACCATCCAGCCTATACCCATACCTTATGATCCTTTTCCATATTCTTCCAACTAACCTCCCTATCCAGAGAGGTTAGTTGTGGAGAAGAAAGACCCCATTCCTGAGTCTAGCCTGGCTTCCGAGCATAGGAACCTTTTCATAAAGGTACCTTTGCTCCGAGCTATTAAAGAGATCCCCATTTGCACAAAGATCATTAGGGAACTCTGTCTCAAGAAGCCAGGAAGGAGAAGATTAGAACCTCAAACCATTCAATTTGTTGGTAGAGAAGTAGAGTTAATGATGGGGTGCATGCACATGGAGAAATATATAGACCCCGGAAACCTTGTTGTCTTTGTTCAGATAGGTGATGTCCTTGTATCCAATGTACTTATAGACCTAGGGGTAGCCATTAATTTTATGACCAAGCAAACCATGGGTCAACTTGGATTGGTCCATATTCGTCTTGCTCCCATTGTGCTTGAACTGGTATACATATCTAAAATCAAGCTGGAAGGGGTGTTGGATGATGTGGTCATTTCTATAGACTCTTGGGAATACCCCATAGACTCCATTGTGATTCAGCTAAAGAACCCTGTCGGAGGACATCCCTTGATATTGGGATGACCATGGCTTGCTACGACTAATGCTTATATCAGATGTCATTCTCGTGACATGTATATTTCCCATGGAGATTCCAGGAATAAGGTCACCTTGTATCCACCCGCTAGATCCATTCAGAGCTCCAAGACACTTTATGGTTAGACTACAGTAGTGATGACAAGACTCAACCTATTTCCTTGATACATCATAATGTTGAGTTCTCACAGGAGGATGAGATTCAAGACTTCTTGAACATTCTATACACCATGCCCAATTTTGAGTCATTGAGTCAGATTTTTAGTCTAGATTTTTAGGAAAGATATGATTCTATACCTCCCTCACCACCATCTCTAGAGACACCTCTGTGTACTCTTGAGCCTGATACCACTCTTGTTGAGATTAGTCTAGTTAAATCCTTGCATATCAGCTCAGACTTAGATTCTTTCCAGCAAGAGCAGCTTGTGAATTTGTTGTGAAACCATCTTGATGCCTTTGCACGGGGCTATGAGGATATGAAAGGTATCCCTCCTGAAACTTGTAACCACCATATCTATATTCAGGATGGAGCCCAACCTGTCTGACAACCCCAAAGGTGAATGAACCCAACTCTAAGAGATGTTGTAAACGAAGAATTGCCAAAACTATTAGATGCTGATTTTATTTATCCTATTTCTAACAGACATTGTGTCTCTCCATTGGTCTTAGTCTCGAAAAAAGGGGATATTGTGAATTTGTATTGACTACAAAGAATTGAACAAAGCCACTCTCAAAGATGACATCCCCCTTCCTTTCATCAATCATTTACTTGATACCCTTGCTAGTAAGAAGTACTTTTCTTTTCTAGATGGCTTCAATGGGTATAACCAGATATAGACTGCACCTGAGGATCAAGACAAAACCACTTTTACATGTCCATGGGGTAAATTTTCTTACCGAGTGCTTCCCTTTGGGCTATGTAATGCCCCGACTACCTTTCAGAGGGAGGTCTTGGCCATTTTTGCAGACCATGAGTGTGTGAAAATATATATGGATATGGATGAATTTTTTGTGTTTGGTGATTCATTTTAGGAAGCCCTCAAGAATATAGACAAAGTGTTTCTTCACTGCCAAGAAGCTCATCTAGCCTTGAGTGATAAAAAAAGCAGATTAATGTGCAAGGCAGGGATGGTTCTTGGCCATCTTATTTCCGACAAAGGTATCTAGGTTGGCCCTGCAAAAATAGAAATTATTTTGAGTCTTCTTATACCCAAAACTCAAAGGGAAGTGAGAGGTTTTCTAGGACATGTGGGCTAGTATAGGAGATTCATTAATAATTTCTCAAGGATAGCTACACCCCTTTTCCGACTTTTGGGTAAAGATAGTGAATTTCTTGGTGCACAACTTGCCAACAGTCCTTTGAGACATTGAAGGAAAAACTAGTCTAGGGACCAATTTTGAGAGGACCAAACTGGTCCCTACCATTTCATATTTCCTCTAATGCCTCAAATACTACTATTGGTGCAGCTTTAGGAAAAGAAGAAGACAAACAATATTATGCTATTTATTTCTTTAGTAAAAACTTGTCACTTGCTAAACTAAATTATATGGTTACTGAGAAAGAGCTTTTAGCTGTATTTTTGCGTTAATAAATTCAGACATTATATTACAGGATATGAAGTCTTTGTGCATACTGACCATTCCACAATAAGATATTTTATAAATAAACCATTAGCTAGCGGTAGAGTGACTAGTTGGTTATTATTGTTACAGGAATTTAATATTACCATTATTGATGGACCAGGAAAATCTAATGTAGTAGAAGATTATCTTTCAAGATTAAATAATCCTGGTGAAGCAATTCCTATTGATGATGATTTTCCTGATGAACATCTTTTTTCTGTGTCAACAAAATCCCCATGGTTTGTTGACATAGCTAACTATTTAGTCACTGGAAAATTACCACCTCACTTATTTGCTTGTGGAAATTGGAATATCATACAGAAAAGTGCTGCATATTCCTGGATTCAAGAAGACCTCTTTTACACTAGAGAAGATCTCATTATCTGTAGATGTGTAAGAGAGGAAGAAGTGTTTGATATTTTAAAATATTCCCATGATGAACCTTGCGGGGGTCACTTCACCGATAAGTGGACTGCATACAAAGTGTTATGAGTTGGATACTTTTGGCCCTACTTGTTTAAGGATGCCAAACAATGCGTCAAGTAATGTGACAGCTGTCAGCGAATTTGCCAACCTAATCAAACGAATAGAATTCCTTTATGTCCTCAGGTTATTATTGAGCCTTTTGAAAAGTCGGCCATTGATTTTGTAGGACCAGTAAATCCAATATCATTAAATAAAAAGCATATTTTGGTTTGTATAGATTTCGTTACAAAATGGGTAGAAGTTAAAGCTATTTATTTTTCTACTAAAAGAGTTCCTGTTGATTTTCTTTTACTGAAATCTTTACTAGATTTGGTGTGCCTAGAGAAATTGTTTCTAACAATGGACTGTAGTTTATTTCTAATCTGGTACCGGGTGTGATGGAGCAGTACAAAATACGACACAGGAAATATACACCATATCACCCACAAGCAAATGTTCAGGTGGAGTCCACAAACAAGGTGATTGAGCCCATCCTCACAAAGACAACAAATATTCACAGAAAGGATTGGGCTGACAAATTATCGGAAGTATTGTGGGCATAACGAACCACTTGGAGGAACAACATAGGACACAAACCATATGAGATGGTGTACGGGAAACAAATCCTCTTGCCAATATAATTCCAGATCAATACTTTCAAGACTGCAGTACAATTTGGGCTAGATCTCTCTAAAGCACAACAACAACGTCTTCTACAATGAATGCATTAGATGAATTCTGAATGGATGTTGTTTAAAAAAATATATTGGTTCAACAACAACGCAAGAAGTGGCATGACAAGTCCATCCAGAAGAAGTAATTCCAACGAGGTGATTGGGTTCTCCTTTATGAATCTAGATTCAAATATTTTAAAGGGAAATTACATACATGCTGGATGGGACCCTATGAGGTGGTAAAAATGTTTGAAAATGGAGCGGTAGAGATTAAAACTATTGATAGATGAAATTCTGTGTTCCTGGTAAATGGGCATAGATTGAAGGTATATTTTCAGCCCCTTACTAAAGGAGATTTTATGCAGCAAGTCCAACAACAATCTGAAAAGGAGTTGGTAGGTGGTGTTGTGGAGGTAAATCCCCTCTGCGGACAGAGGTGGATCCCACTAGCCCCACAGGGGTCTAGCAACAATCAATCACGCTGCATGCAAGTTCCTAACTATACAATTTAGAAGTCGATCAGGGAGACCAACCTGGGATCCAACGCTGTTTGCTGCGGGAGAAGTGTCGCTCCTGTCCTCTAGCTCTGGCCGGTCGCTATCCTTGCGCTCTACGCATGGACACCTGCACAAATGAAGAACAACTCACAAACAAGCATAAAATCCGAAATCGTACAGCTATATATCAGTCAAGCAGGGTATAATTCAAATATTACCAGTAGAACACATGAATGGAACCATAATAACAGTCGCTTATCATTAATAGAAAAGAGAGAAGAATTACAACCACTTAAGGCTTGACGCTGCAAATCTCCTCTAGCTGGGTCGACAGTCAGTCTGACATGTCTTGCAAAGTCACTTTCTCTCTCCACAATCCGGCAGCATAACCTCTCTTTCAGCTCTTAGCTCAATACTATCTCTCTTTCACTAGCTTGTTCACTCTTGGCACTATAGCAACCCTTGCTCAAAAACTAGCCTGTTCAATATGGGGAGACAGGCCTTTATAGATGGGGGGAGAGGAGATATGCATCGTATGTGGACACATTCTGAGTTTTTGGTAATGTCCCAACCCTTGCTGAGTCACCATTCCAATCTCAAATTACTTTACTTGTCATATGCTGTTTGCTATGGGAGAAGTGTCGCTCCTGTCCTCTAGCTCTGGCCGGTCGCTATCCCTGCGCTCCACGCATGGACACCTGCACAAATGAAGAACAACCCACAAACAAGCATAAAATCC
>APFE030630298.1:149141-208230 GCA_000404065.3 Pinus taeda | reverse complement strand
AAAAATCAAGTTGGTAGTCCCAGTTTTGGGATCCAGGGGAAAATCTCTGTGTATATGTGTTTTATGTGTTATACTCTCGCATTGTTTATTTTATGTGTTTTAGAATTCATATGCAGGTAATTTCTGTACGTGGTTAAAACCTACATCCTGGGTTGAGTGGCTATGGCTGCCTCTCATGCTATGCACAATTTCCTAGCTAAAGGAAAGCTGTTAGTTGGCTCTGCAAAATTCTACATCTGAAGGATCATTGCTGGCTCCGATTGCACAATTCCCGAGAGCAAGGCTAGTTGCCCTCAAGGATTGCACAGTTCACTAAGGAAAGCATGGAACCAAGTTGAAACCAAGTCAAGATATCGATTCGTGGTTAGAAAACAAAGAAAGTAAGCAAACACAAGCCATAAATCAAAAGATAAATCTCAATGAAAGCACAAGTACCTGGGTCAATGCGAGATAAGCTGCTATGATTTAGGAGGGAGCCTCCAAAATGAAGCATAGGCAAAATTTTGGAGGGTGGTTGTAGCCGCTACAACAATGCCATAATGGCTCAAGCGGAAATACTTCTAGTATGGGTCTAAATACATATGATTTTTTCTTTTTCTTTTTATGGTCGATGAATTTATATGCCAAAATAGGAAACTTTATTTGTTCATATTATGAAGTTGTTTTATCTTTTCATGATGCTAGATGCTTCAAATAACCAAAATTCCAATGGGTTTGGAAACTAGCGAAGGAATTTGTGAGAGGTAAATATCATTATATGTTAACTCTTTATTATTAGGGTATTCCCTTCAAATGTGGTTAATATGATCCATAAACTGTAATGGATATTCCACTATACAGTTCGTCAAAATAGATCTGCTAAAGTATATTTGAAAATTTGAAATCTACACTATGAGGATTAGCTTTCCTTAGATTTAGGGATTCATTAATTAATGTGTTATGCTTATACATGTGATAGAAAAATATGGAAAATAGAGAATAGTGAAATAAAATTCACAAACGGTAATAAACACAAGATATAATCTAGGAAATCCTTAGGGGAGGAAACTCAGTTGGAAGGTGAGGCTGCTCTATTCCCTCTTTCTTTGATTGGGAATGGAAGCAAGTACAAAGCGAGATACTTAAGATTGTAGGCTACTACAATACACACACCCTCTCTCTCTCTCTCTGTCTCTCTCTCTCTCACACACACACATTTACTCTACTCATATATGGAGCAAAATTCACTCGAATCAAATGGAACCCCTCTTTATCCTAGTGGCCCATTTATAACACAACCTGATAACCTACTAGTGGTTAAGTTTGACTCATTTTACTCTTAAATATAGTTACAATATTGAATCTTATAAAGTCTTATTCATAAGTGTTATCCCCTTTTCTATAAACAATGGGGGCTAATGTGGCATCCTCTTGAATCATGGTGATAAAAATAGGAAAGTCAACTTCTAGTTGACATAACTTTTGTATGCAGAATCCATTTGAGGTCTTTACTATGCCATTAGAAAGGTATCTGAGTGTAGAATAGGACTAGGGGGTGTGATGCTTAAGTGGCATAGTTTACTTATGAAACTCTCCTTTTAATTCCTCATATTACTTCTAGAAGGTTTCATAACCCAATTTTCCAAATTGGGACCCACCAATAAAAATGGCCTTCTGAGCTGATTCCTCCAATTATTCCACTATGAAAGAATCAAGATGGATGAAACTAACATACTGATCCAATATAGATCATACCTCCCCATTTTGGGAAGCTTTGGTCCGTAAAATTTTTTATTAATTAAGGTAAGGAATTTTTTCATATTTCTTCTCCCTGGAGTACCATTTATCGTTGCTTAGAAGTTGTCCTTTCAACCCAATTTGCCAAAGGTCATGTTGCCCCTATATTGTACTTATAGAACTCTTGAAAAAGTATATTGTCTCTCAACTCTTCTTAATAATATGTATCTAAATCCTTTATATATATTACCTGCTCCTCTCCCTGATCTAACATGGAAGGTTCATAGAGTTTGAATTCTACACAATGCACTACTAGGTAAATGTTCATGTATGGGGGTAGACCGAGTTTATAAGAATTATCTCCCACGTGTTATAGTACCTAAAAGTAACATATCATAGAAAATTAATTTTCTTACTAAGAGACTTAGGCTCTCCTTGTTCAATTATAACCATACTCTATTTGCTTCTCTGAATGACTTCTCTATCTTGTGTTGATCATGCCTCACTTCATATTCTTCCCATGACTTCCACATAGTCTCATGTACTTATAGATGGATTTTTCTGATCAAATACTCCCTCACTCCTCCTTTCCATCCATATGAAATATCCAAAGGTGAAGGGTGGCAAATATCTAATACAAGCTTCAAATGGGGACTTACTAGTATAAGTGTGGACTTCTTTGTTTTAAGTCAATTGTATATATACCAAATTTTCATCCCAAGTCTTCGAATGATTTTGATTATCACTCCTCAAAATTTGAACCAAATTCCTATTGACCATTATTGTTTATCCATTTCTCTATGGATGGAATGCTATAGAACTCTTCAATTTTGTGTCCATCTTCTCCCATAATGTAGTCCAAAATGCACTGAGAAGCCTTGTGTGGCTTTCTAGAACATTACTCATTGGTATCCCAAAGCACACCCATACTTGTCTAAAGAATTATTTTTCTACTTCCTTCCCATTTATTGTCTTTTCATAGTGAAATAGAACACACAAATGGTTAAACCTTTCAACTACCACAAACCAACAACAAGTATAGGCAAGGGATGGTATAGACCCTATTTCATGTTACTAGGCTTACTAGTACAACAAATTATGCTTATCTTATGAACTTGGCTACCTCTTCTTGTATCATGAGTGAGTACACATACCTCTCTAAGTTAGCCATTGCCTTCCCTACACCAAAGTTCCCTGCAAGCTTGGATTCACAAGCCTCTCTAATAAGTTATAATTCCCCACCTTTAGGAACACATAACTTATCCAACTTGTAGAGTAATTATTTTTGGAGATAACAGTCAACATGTTGTCACCATTGTGCACATGAATCTACCTCTACAAATGTTGAAACACCTCCTTAAAGTCCTCATCCTTTGTATTTACCTCTGTATATGCATCATGGGTGAATGGCTCCATGTGCATTAAAGTTCCCAAAGTTATGATAATGTGGATGGGCTTGAAAGCATGTTTTCCAACATGTTTGTATTTCCCTTCTTGTACTTGATAACCAAATGAAATTGTTATTAAAACCCCATCCACTTGTAATTCCTAGTATACTATAGCTTACTTTGGGCCTAGAGGATTGTAGTAGCAAGTGATCTGTGTGGATTGTTGTCTCTTTTTTTGATTAAATAGTGTTTTATCTTCTTCATAGATTTCAATAAGGCATAGAGCTCCTTGTTGTAGGTAGGGTAGTTGAGAACTATCCCATGAAATACTTCAAAATGATAGCATACAATCCTTCCTCCTTGCATCAAGATCACTACCATAGAATACCCACTTGTACTTGTCTCCACTTCAAAGGAATGTTGCAAGTTCAATAGTGCCAAAATTGATGCTTGAATAATTTTATTCTTTAACTCCTTAAAGGCCTTTTTCTGACCGTTCCCCCACTAAGAAATCTTTCCATTCATTATTATGTTGTGGAGTGGTGCCATGCCTACTAAAATGAGGTTATGAATTTCCTCAGGTACTATGCTTCCTAATGAAACTCCTGACTACAAAAACATTAGTAGGCACCAACCACTTCATGTTAGCCTCCATCTCGACAGGATCTATATTTAGCTCTCCCCCACCAATTGCATATCCTAAATACACGAAAGGCTACTATGCAAATTTACACTTCTTGAGATTTACGAGTAGTTGGTGCTTCTTCAATGTCTTTAGCAAATGCATCAAATGTAAGTGTGCTCCTCCTAGGTCGCAGTGTATACCAATATATCATCCAAATAAAAATTAATAATTGAATCTATAAAATGGTGCAATATATCATTCATTAACCTCATGAACATATTTTGTGCATTGCATAAGCTAAACAACATGACTAATCACACATAAAAACCCTTCCTAGTTTTCAATGTGGTAATCTAAGTATATTCTTGTCTAATATCAACATGGTGATTTCCTAACTTGAATTCTCGCTTAGTGAAGTATTTGTCTTTTGAAATTGATTTGGAAAATAACCCCTCTTGGGCAAGGGGTACTTGTTCTTCAACATAATTTTGTTTAATGCCTTTTAATCAATACACATCCTCCAACTCGCATCCTTCTTTGGCACAATGATGGTGGGTGATCCGCATGGGAAGGTACTTGGTCAAGTGACACCCTGTTCTAGTTTATACTACAAATGCTTCTTCATCTCATTTTCCTCTATAATGGATTTCTTATATATGCTAATTTTTGGTAATGAAAGCTCCGACAACAACTAGATCTCGTGCTCCACTTTCCTCTTAGGTTCTTTAGCTCCTTGAACATACACACAATGCACTTGTAACAACTCTTCTAGTTGTAATTATAATCCTTAGTACACTCCTCTAAGGATGAATTAACTCTCATGGACTCTTCTACAAACTCATTTTCTCTTAAAGATAACAAAACATCTTGCTAGAAATGATCAATTTTTTGGCATGGTTGGAAATTACTAGTGAGATATCTAACTTTCCATTGTATTCATTGATGATGAAGGATTTTGTTTCCTTGATGAGCCAATATTGGTTGGCTATCCTCATGAAGATCACATTCCACATGTACATAAGGACTCCCAAACAAAATTCCACATACATCAAGTGGAACAACTTCCAGCTATACTTCATCAACAAAATCAACATTATTAACAAATTTGATTCTACATTGTTTGTTTACTTTTATCTCTACTTCTTTGTTGACCCATCCTAATGGATATGGTATAGGATGGTCATGAGTCTCCAGTCCTACTGTCTTGACTAGATCTATTGCTATGAGGTTCACATGTGGTCCTGAGGCGAATAGAACATTAACATTCATCTTCTTGGCATGTTTCTTTATATGGAAGAGTTTGGTATTTCCTTCTCTTCCTATTGTTGTAGTCTACTCAAATTCACCCCACTCTACATTGATGTACAAACAATCTTCTCATGCATGTTTGATCTGCTTTCCACCTGATTTCTCGAATTACTGGCCATGAAATTTTTCTTCTTAAAATTTTTCTTTCAGTTTTCCAAGTTGATATCTAGATGCACATTCTAACACTTCTCCTTTATACGACCATCAATGTTTCAGTGGTTATAATGGTTGCTAGTAGCTTAGCATTGCTGTGTTGTGGTTATTGTCACTCTAAAAGTGTATCATTTTGTTATCCTTCTTTCTCCATGTTTCCATCTATCTTTAACACCATGGATTTGAAATTGTCACTTTTATTTATAATGAGGATATTGAGGTGAACAACTAATGATTAAGGGTTGCTCCTAAGATGCTTTGTAGAATTTTGATTGCTGGCTATTTCATTCAATAATAAAACTATCCATATAGTGACAACATTGTTAGCATTCCTATGATAGCCCTGGCATCAAATATCCTTTTCTCTCAGTCTTAGTGAATAAAGAATCCAGTACAAAAAATTAACCAACATGCATTCTCCTTTTAGAAAAACCATATCTAGCAGAGGAATTTTTGTTTACACAAAGTTGCAGGAATATCATTGTAAGTACAAGGTCACCTATAAATGATTTAATCTTGCTTTTTTGCAAGCGAGTGACAGTTGATTCACTTACATGAGGACATGCGAGATGATGAGAATGGGGGGATGTCAAGCCTTTATTGTGTCTATACCACTTTTTGCTATGAAATCCCTCATGCTTTTTCTTAGTTTCTATGGTTATTGTTGTTATTTTATGCATGCTAGGTATGATAAGGTGAATATTTACCATTTAGCACATTTCCCTTGTTTCAACAAGATTTCACATTAAAATCATTATTAATGATGGTTTGTACATATGCAGGTCTATAACTTGGTCAAATTATCTTTATAGATATGTATTGCTAAGTGCATAGTGGTTGGCCTTGATCCTAAACTCCTGAAGATTCCTGCACGAAAAAAGAAATTATTCATGACGTTATTATGATAAGTCACCACAGGGCCTGTTGATTACTCCAATCAAAGATCTCTTCGAAGAATGAATCAGGGTCAAGTGCACTCTCCAAATGGTGGTTTACCAAGTGCAGCTCAGTTCCTGCACCACTAACATTCCTACACCAATTTGGGGCTTCGATAGATTGACAAACTTTAGGGGAAAATAAAAAATGATTTTTTGTCCAAAATGATTTTTTAACACCTCCACATGATTTATAATGAACCCAGGTCATGCGAATCAATTTTTAGAAAATAATTAATAATTCACACATTTTTCAAACTACCAACTTTCTCCTCAAATTACGTGCATATGGAGAATAATCATGAAATTCTAGAACATGGGTTTTGTCAAAAATATGGAAAATTAGGTTCCCTTGAAATAGTTTTTCAAAATTCACATTTGTTTGTGAGATCCAAAGGGTTCTTTGAGGTAGGTTTGTAAAAATCATGTAAAACCCAGATTTGTAAAAATATCCGAACAATCAACTTCAAGCATGATTTTCGAGGCAATAGAGTTGAATTAGAAAATTCCAAGAAATGGCGCTTGTTGAATATATGACAAATTAGGCTCTATATGAAAAATATTCCAAAATTTTCCATGGTTAGGAAGATACGAAAGGATCTTTGGGGCCAATTTGTTAAAAATGCACAATTTTCCAGAATTGAAAAAATGCGTTGCTAGTGCCAAAATTTAACTGAAACTTTTATAAAAATCAAAGCCATGGCCTGTGAGGGGGAAATGATGTTATTATAAATTCCATAGTGCTGGTTTTTACCTTTAGCATATGGTTGCTAATGTAAAAGACTGATTTGATTTAATATACAAGCTTCTGATGACAGGTTTCTCTTTTCATTTCTTGTGCATTTGATGATTCATTTTGGTTTTGTAATTTAAGCTTTAAATGAGGGTGTGAGCTAAACTGATAAGGCACACAAAACCATCTCAACATCCCTCTAGTTGTTTATTTCATGTGTGGTTTGAATATGCCATTTTGTGTGTGTTTTATCTTTTATAAGGGTGTCTTAACAATGAAAGTTTTTGGTTGGTTTGATAGACCTGTGGATGCCTTTTTACATGTGTTCCATTCATTTATGAATGAAAATTCAACTTATGACTGACTGAGCACTTAGATTTGAAGGATTTAGGATGTAACAATGATATTATTTCCAAGCATTATATTTATTTTAGCTATGTGATCCAAATAACTATTATGTTGTAAAAATACCCTATTTTGCATGCAGAAAAGGGTTGGGTTCTTTTGTTGTGACATTGGTTATCTCGGGGTGTTGATTCCATCATAGATCTAGCATATTGTGAAGCATGATTGATTCCTTTGTCATTGCACATTTATACACAGTCAAAAACCTTTAAAACTTTATTATTATAACCTAGGGCTTGAAGACGTATACCAAGACATTTGGATTCCTTAATGAGTTGTTAACCTTTATGAATGGTGTTGAGACTCAATTTAAAACCATATGAGGTCTGTTAACATTGGCAAAAACCTAGTTACTGAAAAAACTCAGAAACGATCTGAACTGTTGCTTGAGTATAACGCCAACTTTCATATCTCTTGGGTTGTGGTGGAACATGGTTATAACTTTGACAAATTTGGCATTCAAGTGGAGGTTTTACCTACCTCTCTTGACCCTTTGTTACCATACATTTGGGTGCCCATGAAACTCTGTTGTTTGAATTATTATTTACAAGCCAAAATGTTATTTCATTTGTTTGCATGTTAATAGGGTGTGTTCATTGAGTTGATTTGATTATTTACTTTCTTTAACACTTTTGTCTTTGGTCACTGTCAGAGATTTGATTGTGCAATTGGGCATTTGAACAATGGTCTATACTTGTGAGGTCCTGAACTTGTTATTTTTTATACAATCTGAGTGTAGGAATATGTATTGAAGAAAGAAATTGTCACTTGTGATCTGGTTGAATTCATTGGTTTGATATAAGACATTTCATTTTCAATATTTCTTTTGCAAGAATGTAGTCACTATAGACTTTAAATTCTCAAGTTTACTTTAAAGAGATCATTTGTCAAGGTGTGTTTTAGGGTTTGGGCAGACAATAGCTCAAAGTGAGCTTAGTTTTGTTTGCATACGCAGTGATTGCTTCTACAATTGATACACTTGATTTCTTGATAGTGTTTGAAAGTAGATATGAGTCACACTTTCAATTTCTTGTTTACACACAAAATGGAGTGATTTTGATTCTTTTGCTTGCACTTTGAATTGAGAGCAAAGAAGATTTAGTGAAGGAACTTGAGTAGAGGGTTAATTTTGATTGAAGAGTCATGTTTGGAATTAACAGAGCTTTGATCATCTACGGTTTACATGTTTGTGTTTTGTAGTTGACAAGACAATATTTACATTCACTTGTTTGATGTTCATGGTTAGGGTTTGTTCTTTTATTGTTACTAGTTAGTGTTTCCTTTCTCAATTGTTAATAATTAGGGTTTGCTTCTAAATGTTGTTGATTGGCAGGATTATCGCTTATGGTTTCTTTTATAAAGATTGATTTTGAGTGCAGTATTGGAACATGATATTGACTAGTGTAGGAACTCAAGGTATGAGCGATTTTTGGGCAAATTAGGGTTTTATTTTGCAGGTTGCTAAAGTCTCTCTCCGCATTTCCCATGTTGTGTCTCAAAGTCCACAGGCGCCATAATGACATTAAATGTTGGACCATTCGTATACTCTATAATTAATGGCAAAAGTGTTCTCAGACACATAATTTTATTAATAAGAAAAACAATTACATTTGAAATTTTGCAAGAGTTTACACCCGAACAACAAAACACTGTTGCAATGAGCTATTTATAGGCTCAATGTCCTAACTACCGCTAATTATGAATCACTTATAAAATAACAAGTGTCCATTTACAATAAAAGTTATTCAAACAACTTACTAACAATTCGCCTAAATTAAAGCCTAATATATGACACATTTGTAGAGTCATATCCTTTTACAACAATATACTAATTCTAAATGTCTCCATTTAATAATTAAATATTCTAGATTAATAATTATTAATTTAATATATTAAATTAATAATTATTTTATTCTAACTTAATAACCTATTATAATATTTATTTTGGATCACCTAACATTCCCCCCATGATCCAAAGATACATTACAAAAGATACCAAGTTCATCCCTGAACTTAGTAAATTTTATTTTTCCAAGAGGTTTTGTGAAAATGTCAGAGATCTGATCTTCTAAAGGACAATAAATTGGCTTGAGGACATCTTTGGCAATGAGAGATATGATATGAAGATACTTGGTGTCCACATGCTTTGTCTTTGAATGAAAAACTAGGTTCTTGGCAAGCTTGATGGCTGACTGGCTGTCAATGAATAATGATGTAGCTTTTGCCTTAGAAATTCCCAAGTCCTGCAAAATTCTGTGCAACCAAACAATTTCACATGCTGCTTCCCATGCTGAAATGTACTCTACTTTTGCTACTGAAGTGGCCACTGTAGCTTGTTTATTACAACTCCAATACACTGCTGCTGACCCCATGTTCATTAAATAACCTGATGTTGATGCTCGATCATCAATACTTCCAGCAAAGTCGGCATCTGAAAAACCACCAAGTACAAAGTTTTTAGTCTTTGTGTAAAGAAGACCAAAATATTTTGTTCCTTGGATATATCGAAGAACTCTTTTGGCTGCATTACAGTGGCTATCTCGTGGTTCCTGCATAAAACATGAAAGAATACTGACTGCATAAGATAGACTAGGGCGAGTATTTTTCAAATAAATCAAGCTGCGAATCAGCTGTCTATAAGTAGTGTTGTCCACAATTTTCCCCCTCTTCAAATTTTGAAAGTTTCAAGTTTTCCTCCATGGGGGTAAGAACAGGCTTGCAATCCTAAATTCCAAATTGCTGAAGGACCTCTGTTGCATACTTACTCTAAGAAATGAAAATATGGTGTGGACATTGGAAGACTTCAACTCTAAGATAGTAGTGAAGTAATCCCAAATCTATCATCTTAAAACCTGCATGTAACTCTGTTTTCACCTATGCAATATGATCATCATTGTTTCCAGTAATGATCAAATCATCTACATACATAACAAGAATCACCAGATATTTACCTTGTTGTCACACATACAAAGTATCATCATATTCACTTTGTTGAAAACCAACTTTCCTAAGGGATTCATCCATTTTTGCATACCAAGCTCGGGGAGCTTGTTTTAACCCATATAAATCCTTGATCAATTTGCAGACTTTATGTTCCTACCCTTCAATTTCAAAACCCGGTGGTTGTGTCATATACACTTCTTCCTGTAAATCCCTGTTGAGAAAAGCACTTTTTACATCCATTTGATGAACTTTCCACCCTTTTTGAGTGGTCAATGCAAGTGTTAATCGGATGGTGTTCCATTTAGATGTAGGAGCAAAAGTTTCCTCATAATCAATGCCTTTCAGCTGTGCAAAACCTTTATCCACAAGTCTTTCTTTATACTTTTCAAGTTCTCCCTTTTGGTTGTACTTAATTGTGTAAACCCATTTGCATCCTATGGGTTTAACATTTTGAGGACAATCAACAAGTTTCCAAGTGTTGTGATCAATTACTGCTCGATATTCTTCAATCATAGCCTGTTGCCATTCTTTATGTTTATTTGCTTCTTTGTATGTGGAAGGTTCAGTAAAATCATTTGCTATCAAGGCAAAACTTCCTTCACTTTTGTGTGACTTCCTTGTTCCTCTTTTATTTTGCTCATCAGGCTTTACATCTTTCAAAAGTTGAACTGCCCATTTTGGTAGTTGATGCTGACTTGTTCGGGATTCTAAAAATTCACCATCATTGTAAAGAGGATTAATGTAAATTGATGTTCGTCGACCAGGTGAAGATTATGGAGAATCACTGTGAGAATAACTGCTGATGCTTGGAGATGCGGATGAAAATTACTCCTGCCTGAACTGTTTCCACTGTTAAAGTTGTTTCCTTTGCTTTGGGTTCGTTCTTGACTTTGTACATTATGTGCTGCTTGATTCTAATTGAAATTTCCTCTACCTCTACTTCTAGAACTCTCAATTGATGATTTACTAGTGCTGGCCTCTATGAAAAAAACATCTTCACCAACTTTCTTTTTCTTCCCAAAGGTTTTATCATGTTGAGTCAACATTTCATAGAGCTCATCAAACTTTCCAGTTAATTTTAGAGTTTCCAAAAACATGTGTGTAGGAAGAAGGAAGTCCAACAATTAAAATTGTGACCATAAAACTATCATCTATTGCTTGAAAACCAACATTAATGATTTCCTACTATATTCTTAAGTCTGGAAATGTATTCAAGAACATCACCTCCTTCAGTCAACTTTTGTTGCAACAATTTTAATTGTAGATCAACTTTATTTGATTCAGGATGAGTATCAAAGAAGTCTTTAAAAATTCGCAAAGCAGACCATGCATCTGTAGCATTTTCTATATGGACATACATTTCATCATTAACATAAGATTTAATGAGAACTAATGCTTTGGCATTCTTAACTTCCCATTTTGCTAGTGCAGCTGCATCTGTGGTTTTATTTGGCTTAATATCACCATCACATATATCGTGCCATAGTTCATTATAAATGAGAGTGCTTTCGATGAGGCATTGCCATGTTTTGTAAGATTTTGTGCCTTGAAGTTTGTCGGAATCATAAAATAAATTAATCAACTTTGACATTGTAGTGTTGAAGCTTCACACCAAGAATCAAGCTCAAAAAAATATGAAGATGGGAAACACAACATGCAACACACTACGCAAAAAAAAAGATGATCTATCGGGGCTTGGCCTTGACCCTCGTATAGTCGTTAAAACAAGAGAAGAATGACTAAGCTTTGCACTTGGCTATAGTCAATTTCTCAAATATTTACAAGGTAACTTTCGAAATTTGACTTTTACAATGATGCTCTTGCAAATCCTAGTAAACAGAAAATGTTACCCCCCTCAAAATAAAATTACTTTGAGTTACAATGTGATGAACCCAAATTTATAGATTTTAAATAAAAAATCACTTCCTTGAGAAATTATTCAATTCACCTTATTTCTCCATTACAAAAAAAACTTTATCACCCCATTACAAAAAATATTTTTCTCTCCAAAAACTTTTCACAGAGGAGTCCATTAGAATTTGTAAAGCCTATTTGAAGGAAGCCATATAATTTTGTCCACACCGGGGGAAAGGGGAGAGAACCTCAGTTATCAAGTTAGTTATGTGACATTGCAACAATTGTTATGGAGAAAACAATCAACCCTGAGACTGATCGGCCATATACAATCAACATGAATGAACGCCTAATGTACAAAGTCCATTTTGCTATAGATCTTCACAAAAGTTCAAAACAACAGGCTCTGGATCTTATTCGAGAGCTCTAAAAGCATTTTCCCATTAAAAAAATTGCCAATGAGGTTGCGACTTGTAATCCTTGAGATTCAGGAAGCCAATTTCTTGCAGAAAACTCAATCCTGGAATCCTTGCATTGTGTCCAAAGAGGTCTCTGGTATACAACTATTTCAATACAGGAGAAAGCTTTGCAGGCCACACAGTTTTTGTGCTACTGAAGCAGGAGGAGCTCTAGTGTAAGGGTTGTCGTCAACCAACAATGAGGGCGAAATGGAAGAAGAAGCGAATGAGGAGGCTCAAAAGAAAGCACCAAAAGATGAGACAAAGATCCAAATAGGAGTTCCCTTACTGTGATAAATGAGGCGTATAGGTAGTAGATTTGAGTTCATTAAATCACAGATTGCTCATAGTTATTTTTACCATTCGAATGATGATTGTCTTTGCTGATAAGGCATCAATTGTGCATGGATGGGGTTATGCTTCATAGGCTAGTTTTACTGTACCCTCTTTTGCATTATACTCATTATCTATTCCAAGACCAGGCTGACCATATTGCGGAAGACCAACAGTTAAGATGATAGGGTTGTGCACAAAAGATAACTACACAATGAAATCAACTCCACACACAACATTTATGGCATCTGATACAAGACACCGGACTGGAGAGCTCTTCACGTCATTTCTTATAGATCCAGAACCCAATTGCCCATGCTTGTTCCAACCAAAAGCAAAAGAAATCCCATCGTCTGTCACTGATGCCTCTAATTCTAATAAATATGCCTCTAATTCTAATAGAGAATAAATATTGCTTTTCTCTAATAGCTAAGCACAACTTCAGATGCTAGTTTTCCAGAGCAATTCACATGGGCTAATCCAATGCTTAGATTCAAACTCCCAACGCCACAAACAGTTGAAGCAATTTATGCTGAGGCAATTTTTTTTTTTATTTTTAAATCTGCTAAAAAAAAATGAAAATAGATACCAAATATTAACTGACCAAATTAATGAAGTTTTCCATGTGCCTGTAAAGCTCAAATCTCCTCCTCACATCAACTGCAGCATTACTGGAGCCCTGATACCACAATAATGGCAGAAGTGTCCTCAGACACATAATTTTATTAATAAGAAAAACAATTACATCTGGAATTTTGCAAGAGTTTACACCCGCACAACAAAACACTCTTGCAATGAGCTATTTATAAGCTCAATGCCCTAACTACCTCTAATTATGGATCACTTATAAAATAACAAGTGTCCATTTACAATAAAAGCTATTTCTTCTAAATTAGAGCCTAAGATACGACACATTTGTAGAGTCATATCCTTTTACAACAATATATCAATTCTAAATGTCTCCATTTAATAATTAAATATTCTAGATTAATAATTATTAATTTAATATATTAAATTAATAATTATTTTATTTTAACTTAATAACCTATGATAATATTTATTTTGGATCATCTAACAATAATGCACCCAACATTTTGGCACCATTGCCAGGGAGGCACTCAGGGGATTGACCTTGGCGACCTGCTACAATTTTGTTTTCTCTTTACCTAGTTTTTCTCGCAAGTTTTTCTATTTCTTTCCTGCACGTTTTGTTTTCATTTCTAGAGTGGTGTAAGAACCCACCCATATATACTTATCCATGTGATGAAAAAATGCACTTAATAGATTGTTAAGAATAAATGGTATTTCAAGGCATTTTTTTAATGAGGAAGTCGAGGCTAATATCAATAATCCAATGCACCTATTTCACTGACCGGTTGGCAAGAACATTTGAAGGATGAGTGTCAGAGTATCACATGGATAACCTCTTCTATTTTGGGATGAAATGACACACAACATTACCTTTGAATTCCCTATCAAAGGTCGGGGAGGAGTGGCACAAATGCACAATATTCCGCCATCTGCTCTACCAAATTTTCATGGTTTGGCAAATTAATATCCAAATACTTTCTTAAGTACTTTGTATAACATATGGTTATTGTACTAATTCTCAAAGGTTACAAGTGTTTCCTCTTACTCTAAAAGCAATATCTCTTTGATGGTTCATGAGCCGTAATGGAAACTGCATTCAAACATGGGAATACACAAAGAATTATTTTTGGAGAAGTATCAAAACTACTGCAAGGTCAGCAAATATATATTTAGTATGACACAAGGGGAAAATGAAAGTTTGGAAGACTATGTGGAGCGATTTCGATACAACTTTCAAAAATCAAAGCATAAAAATTTGGCCAAAGAGACCTTGAAAACACTCCTACTCAAATGAATAAAATATGAATTTTTAGAACCCTTAAATTTGATAAGATCAGGGGACATTTTTCACTTACCATATGATGATGTTTCTGAATTATGCATTAGGTATTCAAGAGGAATCTCCAAGACTAGTAAGAATTCTTGAGAAATTTCCTCTCAATTTCTGAAATCTGCTACAAGAGTAGGATTTACAAGAGCCTTTCTAAATTTACAATTCAATGATTTGCAGGAAGAACATGAGCAATGTAAGGAGGATCATTTGACAAATTATTGTCCATCGCTGCTATGGTTACAACAAGTATGCGAGGAATTAAGTAAGGAAAAAATTGACTGCTAGGTATAACTTAAAATTCATCATCATTTAATATGTGGACTAACATTTATTGTCCTCAACAGGTTCCTCAATAGATCTATAACCCTATAGTTTCATGGAAGACTTTTAATCCTCCTCCAATTCAAAACCCTACATTATGGCCATAATGGACCTCTCTCATGAGTCATATATTCCCGTAGCCTCAGGAAGGTTTGGATCTCCTTCTCTGGGGAAATTCCCCATGCAAACCCAATTTCATGAGCAAAAACAACTACAATTCATGTCCAATGTACTACCAAGTCATCCTCCTTTATGGTTCCAGTTACTTATGTGACAAAACTCTAACCTTTATCCTAACAAGTAGGTTGCACAACAAGTTAAAACACCTACTCTTCCTACTCACCCCCCTATTTAATGTAATGTCATATATTTTAGATCGGAGGAGGGAGTGAGTTTGGAAACTTCCCCTATCACCACTGAGCATTTACCCTTGGAAAAAACTTTAATCTATAGACCATTAGAGGATAGAACTTGTCCTGAAATTATTGTTGAAAATCATAAATAATATTGAGAGAGAAACCCTAGAATTTCACTTAACCATCCTTGCCAATTTGAGGAACAAACATTGGAACCCGAGATTGAGGAGTTTCTCTCTTTCCTTTCACCAGATCCTTTATGTTTTCAAGAGAGAAACCATCAAGCTAGGAAATACCTGCATAACATATCAAAAGAATACTTGCCAATAGTTTTGAATGAAATAAGGAACCATGAACATGTCAGCTATATCGAAGCTTGGTTTCGAACAATTGTTAGAACACCTTATTCCCTCATCATTCGACAAGTCTTGATAACATATCTGTTAAAGCATTTGGTTTCTCATACTCTGGTATGCATTAATGTTTACTTTTTAAACTTGAGTGTGAGTATATTTAGCATTATGTTATGCACATACTTACACTTAAAGTATTCCTACACTTGAAAGAGATCTTCCTTCTCTAAATTAAGGTGGGAAAGTATAGAAGCAAAAAATAAAGATGTCATATGAAATAAAATAGTTATACCAACACTATTTAAATTGCAATTCCCTAAGGCACAACTATTGAAATTTCTGTTATTATGCACTCTTGTGGTAAGTCTTGTCAAAAGAAATTCACTCTTAATGCCTCATTATTTTGTAAAGTGACTATAATAATTAATTGGTTGGTTCCTCTTCATCATTTTTTGGTCATCCACTGAGTCAGTCAGGGGGACTTGTCATCTTCATGCTTAATACTTTCCATTTATAAGCCGAAAATCCTAACCCTGGCCTAGTCACTTGAGAAAGTTGCTATCCAAGAAACCTTTTCAAGTTTCTCTTCAAAGGTATTAATGAAAATCCTCCTATGGTGGACCACTCCTATAAAAATATAATGAGCTCCCATGAGAACCCTAACATGATTAATTTGAGGAATATTTCAGTCATTATCTGAGATGCTTTATTTAAAATGAGTCTTTAGGGTGGCAAGGCCAACTAGTAAAGATTAGTCATTAAAAACTTTTCACACCATCCCGTGCTCTTAAGGAGTAGATTTTCCTCCCCACCTATTAAGTAACCTATTTAAGGTTAATCATAATCAGATTTATTTTAAAAGGATTAATTGAGGGATAGGGGGTCTCATTACATGCCACCCTACCATGATCATGGGTCCTAACAAGAATGACATTACCACTACTGGTCACCAAGCTAGGGTAATGACTTTTCGTTGAAAAGCTAGAAGACAAGACGTCTCATCACGAGCTGGCTAGTTCATTCTTGTTAGTTCTTGTGAATGGCACTGTCGTTAACTGGTTACCAAGCTAGGACAATGACCTTCATTTAATTTTTGAACTAATGAAATGCTATTGTCCCCCAAGGAAAAATCATATTTTTCATTAATAAGTTGAAAATTACATATTGTAGATGCTTTAAGAAGCATATGCAGTAAAGTGTGGAAGTCCACCATCATATGTTCTTATACAAAATATCCCATAGGGAAGTTTGGTAATAATTACATAATTACACGTCAGAATAGATATGTACATAAAAAGGTTGTGCTGAAAGAAAAAGTCTATCTGTGGATCAATAAACCATGAAATTAGGGCTTGGCTGCCCCCTAAATCCTATAATCAATGTATGGGCGATGGAAGTACTAATAGAAAAGTCCGGTCCCCTCTGCTCCTGAATTAGCCATAGACCCCTAGGCTAGATCGAGGTCTCCCTGGATTATCGGTTGGAAACCTGATTTTGTTCCCTATAGATGTGATGACAACAGATGGAATCAAAATGTGATTTCAAAAGTAAAACATCAACCAAAATATTCTTGAGTGTGTGCAAATGACAGATAGATATGTTGTTGAACTAGTTAATGATGATCTTAGAGTCGCCAAAAATTTGTATATGCCTACACTCCTTCTCTAATGCAAAGTATAAAAGATGTCTGAGGGTGATCAACCCTGCAAAATTGTTTGTTCCGATGCCCAAACCCATCTAAATTTTGCAAGAATGATTATTAGATAGGTGTAGAAGGAAATCCATCACGATTTTCAGGGCTCAAGGATGGTGTCCCCCTGCCATCTTAAGGTAATTGAGAGTGAAGTGAGAACCCGAGTCCCGAAAGGTATAATGGAGGGACAATGAAGAAAAAGGTGATCGATCAAATTAGATGCATGTCAGAAAAGGATGCACCAGGTAGGTCCATGGAAAGAACAACTCTTAAAGTTTTCTCCAGTAGGGGCTTTATATCGGAGGGCAATCCACATGGACAATCTAGTACATGGAAGGGCCTTCAACTTCCACAATACACATGAAAATGCTTTTAAATGACTCTGAATCTATATATAATAGACGGGACACAAGAATTTCATTGGGTTAATGATCCAAGTTGACTCAACTCCCAGATTTAACCAAGATCTTTTGCTTTTGTGATGTGATTAGAATTGAATTTAAAAGAGCATAAAAGAACATATGTGGATGCTGTAAAGAATAAGGAACATGACAAGAATCAACAACATAAAGCACAAGACATTGATAACAGAGTTCGTCCAGGAGGGACTACATCTCCTGGCCCTGGTGTCAAGATGGTGTAGGTGGCTGCATTAAGTGCCGGAAAGAGTGATGATGTACATGCATGTGTTTTCTCTATCATACAAGGAATATTCCCTCATGTAGGAGTGGCTCCAAGAGATGTTCCGCTGCAGGAACTCTCATTCAAAAAAGGACTCATATCAACATGACATAATTTCACGTATGTTAATAATGAGCATCCCGCCAACATGGCATCAAAGTGATCTCAATTCAAACACACATGGCGACAACATGAGTATCTCGTCAACATGATGACAAAGGGATCTCAATCAAAACATGACAATAAGTACATATCACATAAATAACAAAACAAGATCCCACATCAAACATCAAACATGGATCTATACATCACAATGCATCTCAATCAAAGAGACAAAGAAGTACATGATCACACTGCGTATACCTCATATCAAGGAGTTATCTAAAGAATAGGATGATAAACTATTAGATCTGGCTGTACCATCAATCTCGTGGCATCGAATCTCATGGAAATCACTACTAGCACATTGAATGCTGACACCTGCACTCCACTTTGAAAAGTGGCTGAAAAATGGAATGATCAACTAGAAAATCTGATTATACCATCAGATTCATGGTGTTGAATAGTGTAAAATCGACTGTCAAATTTTTGAATTCTGACAAAGTGAAAATCTGGGGCTACAGGAATCTTTTAGATTCCCCCTAGATTCCTCAAAGATTTTCTCCTTTAGGTCATCTGAAGATCTTCTGCTCAAATCAACATACTGCTCTCGCCATTAAGATCCTTGCGAAATTCTGAGAAGAATGAGTATAAAGTTGGCTACATTTTGACTCTGGCGAATTTCAGCCTCCAAGGAATCTGGTATATTCCCTCAAGATTCTCCAAGATTCTCCTCTATTGGGAATCTGCAAATCTTCTGCTCAAAATTCGAATCTAACCTTGCCATAATGTTCCCTACGAAAATATGAGAGAATTTACTATAAACTTGATTACATTCTGATAAAAAGAATTTTTACCTCCCCATGGAATCTTTAAGATTCTCTGCAAAAATTTTGTCTCGAAAAGCATGCCATCATTTTTCCTCCTGTAACTGCGTCATGATTCCACCTCATCATTCTGTTAGTCTCCGTTTTGTTCAAATCCGCCTCTGTTCTTCCGTTCCACCGTTTGGTGCCTCGTGCAAATGAATTGGAGGGTTTATAATAAAAGGTGTGGCGGAGATTTCAAAAACCAACCATGTGGTGCATTGGTTGGTCTGCCTGACTGTATGTTGTTAGGACCAACCGCGGGTCACAGGTTCAAATCCCTTAACAGCTTCATTTTTTTTTGGGTTGCGGTTGGTGGATTTAGTGTGACCGTTTAAGCGTTACGGCTTTGTTGTTTTGTTGTTTGTGTTTGGGTTGTTGTATTGATGTAACCATTATGGTTTGGGTTGGGCCGCCCGTGGTGTAGCCGACCACGTGGCCAGGTGGGTTTCGATTCCTTCCGGTCCATAAATATGTATCTGTTATGGTGGTTGGGGTGTGGGCCAGGTCCACCGGAGGTGGCCTGCCCAACCCAAATACATGGTTATATATAAAGGTTACAGTGGAGGTTGGAGGGTTTAGCGGGGTCATGGTCGTCGACCCATTAATTTGATTTTAAATGTGGTTGGGGTTGAACGTGGGTGGTGGGGTTTGACCACCTGCCACCCCATATATAATATGCATATATTAATCATAGACGGGGGTGGCAGCTCACCATCCCTATTTTTATAATTTTTTTCATTTTTTAAAACAAAATGGCTATTTTCGAATTTGTCTAGAATAAGGGTTATTAGACAAATTAAGTAGGTAACAATTTCACCCGCTTTCGGGAGCTGGATTCCATGTCTGGGACTCAGTCAATTTGTAGGACACTTAAACCTAGCCCACATGGAAACTTTGACCAAAACTTTGACTGGCTCTTTCTCCCTCATACGACCTTGGATTTGAGTGTTGTTCACACTGCTAGAATGAGGGCGATGAGCACTTTGATTTGGTGCTGGTTTGGGAGAAATCTGACCACTTTTAATTTTGACCTTTTCTGAGTCCTCTTGGACTTCTGCTTATGTATGGAACCACCTGGATCAGTTAAAAAGCATCCCTGTTGCGACTATAGATGCCTTCTGGCTGTAACGACCATGCCTATGGCATTAAAGTTAATCTTACACTATGATTTACTTATTTGTCTTTGTCTTTCCTTGAAATCATTATCATATCTCTCTTAGAATGGCTTTAAGATCCTTCTGATATTATGCTTTGGAGTTCTATAGTTTGTAATAATTTAGTTTCTATGGATGTGGGACCCTTAATGCAGGTGATTCACTTTGCCTGAACAAGAGGAGCTTCAACTATATGCGTGGATAATGAAAGGGTATCATTTTGTTATCCCTTTTTTTCCATGTTTCCATGTATCTTTAATGCCAGGGATTTGAAATTATGTCACTTTTATTTGTGATGAGGATATTGAGGTTAAGAAACATTGATTAAGGGTTTCCCTTGAGATTCTTTGTAGAATTTTGGTGGATCGTTGTTTCATTCAATAATAACACTATCCCTGTAGTGACAACATTGTTAACATTCCTATGACATCCCTGGAATCAAATATCATTTTGGACTAGTCTTAGTGAATAAAGAATCCAGTACAAAAAATGAACCAACATGCATTCTCCTTTTAGAATCGCCATATAGAGCAGAGGAATTTTTGTTTACACAAAGTTGTAGGAATATCATTGTAAGTGCATTCAATCTTGCTTTTTGGCAATGGAGCGATAGTACAACAATTGATTCACTTACATGAGGACATGCAAGATGATCGGCATGGGGGGATGTCAGGTCTCTGTTTTTATGCCTTTATACCACTTTTTGCTCTAAAATCCCTCTTGCTTTTGCTTAGTTTCTATGGCTATTGTTGTTATTTTATGCATGATTGGTATGATAAGGTAAATATTTACCATTTAGCATATTTCCCTTGTTTCAACAAGATTTCAAATTAAAATCATTATTAATGATGGTTTTTGCATATGTAGGTCTAAAACTTGGTCAAATTACCTTATAGACATGTATTGCTAAGTGCATAACGGCTGGCCTTGATCCCGCACTCTTGACGATTCTTGCACTAAGAAGAAATTATGCAAGATTTTCTTATGAGAAGTCACCACATGACCTATCCATTACACATACTAGAGATCATTTCGAAGAATGACTCAATCTCAATTGCACTCTCCAAATGGTGGTTTACCAAGTGCAGTTCAGTTCCTGCACCTGCAACATTCTTGCACCAATTTGAGGCTTCGATAGATTGTTGCACTTTCGGGGAAAATTGAAGATGGTTTTTGTCCAAAATGACTTTTTAACACCTCCAATTGAGTTAGAATGCACCCAAGTCGTATAGATTATTTTTTAGAAAATAATTAATAATTCAACCCTAAATTCACACAATTTTCAAACTACTAACTTTCTTGATTTACGTGCAGATGAACAAGAAACTCAAAATTATGGAACATGGGTTTTGTCAACAATATGGAAAATTAGGCCCCTATGAACAATTTTCAAAAATTCATATTGGTTTGGGAGATCCAAAGGTTTCTTTGAGGAAAATTTGTAAAAAATCATGTAAAACCTAGATTTGTAAAAATATCCAAATAGTGAAGTTAAGGCATGATTTCCGAGGCAATGAAGTGGAATCAGAAAATTCCAAGACATGGTACTTGGTAACAATATGAAAAATTAGGCTCTATATGAACAATTTTCCAAAATTTTCCATGGTTAGGAAGATATGAAAGGATCTTTGAGGCCAATTTGCTAAAAATGCACAATTTTCCAGAATTCAAAAAGTGGGTTGTTAGAGCCAAAATTCGTACTATAAATTTTATAGAAATACGAGACATGGCTTGTGGGGCGAAAAGGTTGTTATTATAAATTCCAAAGTGCTGGTTTGGACCTTGAGCATATGGTTTTTTTTGTGTGTAATTTATGCTACTTCTATTATAATACAAAAAGGGTTACAAAAAGCTTACATCTGCCATGCTGAGATGGTTACAGCTGGACATTAACACTGGAAAAAGAAGCTACCATATCACTGACCATGACTGAAAGACTGAGAGACTGAAAGACTGTAAGACTGTCAATTGAACACATACCGGAACCCATTGAAAGCCAGGCCGCTAGACACATGCCAAAACTCCCTATCCCGACATTTGCGAGGAGATACATACATACATTGATATACCAACAGACATAGATACATATATAGACTGACTTCGACTTGAACCGACCTAAAATGAACAAGACTGTCCCACAACAAACACTGCACACTATGGCAATCGAGCACATGACCTGAAACCGCAGAAGCGACCTCCAAAACAACAAGGAGACGATCTCAAGCATCCACGGAGGTGGATGGTTTCTCCTCAACAATTCTGCAACCGTACTGATCGGACGCACTCGAATCTGTGTAAGGAGCATCATCTTTTGCGGGCTCGCTTGGTCCCGCCACCGCACCCGAGGCTTCCGCAGGCTGCAAGCTTGGACATTGAACAGGAGAAGGTGGCCGTGGCTCTGCAGGGACCTCTGGAGAGGCCGCGTGTTCACACTTCTCAATCCGCACCGATATAAAATAAGTGGCATTATCCAGGAAGCATGGAAACCGAAAGCGGGTTGAGGGGTGAGAGCTGTGCGAGCACACAGCTGCACGCCCTCGGACTCTTCCTCTACCTCGGCCCCGCCTTGCCCCATGGGAGCTGGCTTCTTCAGAGGGGGAATCCAATGAGGGTGAGGAGCGCTGAGGGGAAGCTCTTCCTCTTGCGCCTCCCCTAGACCCACCCCTACGACTGCTGAGGCGGAGCCGTTCATGCGACATTCTAGAGTGACGCTGCAAAAACGGCTACACAGAAAACTAGTTTTCCCCTTGCCACAGTTCACAAAGAACCAATTGACCTTGTCCATAGACATAATAGTGCACAAAAGCATGAAAGGCGACGAATAAACCTTTGAAAAACGCAGAGGGGCGGGGCGAAACTTACCACCGAGAACTGAACCGGAGAGTCACCCTGAGCGCCGAGGGGCGCAATGCAAACATAGACTAGAACAAACTGTAGCTGGCAGACGAGAGAGCCAGGGCGCCCCAAGGAAGAGACCAAGGCCTTTTGAGCAGAGGGCTGAGGTCTGAACATTAGCAACCGCTGCCAAGGCTCAATCGTCAGCGTTAACACGAAGGAGAAAATCATCCACAACCAAATGAAACCATGTACAGACCGCAGAGGCTGCCTACCCAGCGAAGGCTGGTTCTTAAAGACTCATGGATCGACATTCTAGACGCTGAACATTCCAATGCAGGCCGACTGCACACAGAGCACCGAAGAGGCGAATCGAATGACAGAAATAGAGCAGCTAACGGCAAGTTGCAAGCCTGTATTAACTGCTGCATTGATTTTATCAGGATGGGGGTGGTAGGCCCGTAGATTGCCTCTACATCTGGCAGATCTGGGCTGCCACTTGCCCAGTGGGGAGGCCGCCCCCGCATTAATAACCCAATTAATCACCCGCAGCCGGGGGCATATGGTTGTTGATGTAAAAGATTGATTTGATTTAATATACAAGCTTTAATGCCAGGTTCCTCTTTTCATTTCTTATGCATTTGATGATTCATTTGGATCCTGTAATTTAAGACTTTAAATGAGTGTGTGAGCTATACTAGTAGGGCTCACTAGAACATCTCAACATACCTCTTGTTGGTTATTTCATGTGTGGTTTGCAAATATGTTATTGTGTGTGAGTTTTATCTTTTGCAATGGTGTGTTAACAATGAAAGTTTTTCGTTGGTTTTATAGACCTGCAGATGCCTTTTTACTTGTGTTCTCTTCATTTATGAATGGAACTTCGACTTATGATTGGCTGGCCGATCAAATATGAAAGATTTAGGATAAAAAAATGGGATTATTTTTAGACATTATATTTATTTTATCTATGTGATCCAAAGAACTATTATGTTGTAATAATACATTGGTTACCTTAAGGGTGTTGATTCCATCATAGAAATAGCATATTGTGAAGCATTATTGGGTGATCCCTGAGTGGGTCAATAATTGTAATCTTTCCAAATCTAATATCCTCTGTCATCACACATTTAAACACATAGTTAGAAACCTTTGAAACTTTGTTTTTATAACCTAGGGCTGCAAAAAGTATAACAAGACATTTAGAATCCTTACGAGTTTATAACCTTTTTTTTTGGTGTTGGGACTCAATATATAACCACCTGAGGCTTGTTAACAGTCGCAAAACCCTAGCTACTTAAAAATCTCAGAAATTCTTTGAACTATTGCTTGAGTATAGTGCCAAATTCGATATCTCTTAGTTTTTGGTGGAACATAGTTATAACTCTCAAAATTTGCCATTCAAGTGGAGGTTTTACCTACTTCTACAGACCATTCGCTGCCATACATTTGGGATCCCAAGAAATTTTGTTGTTTGAATTGTTATTTGTAAGCTAAAGTGTTATTTCATTTGTTGACATGTTAATAAGGTGTGTTCATTAAGTTTATTTGATTATTTACCTTTTTAACACTTTTTTCTTTGGTCACTATAATAGATTCGATTGTGAACTTGGGGAATAGTCATATATAATTGTGAGGACCTATACTTGTGGTGATTAACACACACTTAGTGTAGGAATATGTATTGAAGAAAGAAATCTCCACTTGTGATATGGTTGAATTAATATTTTTGATATAAGACATTTTATTTTCAATATTTACTTTGCAAGAATGTGGTCACTGTAGACTTTAATTTATCAAGTTTAGTTTGAAGAGATCATTTGTCGAGGTGTGTTTTAGGGTTTGAGAAGACAACAACTTGAAGTGAGCTTAGTTTTGTTTGCATACGCAATGATTGCTTCTAGAGTTGATACACTTGATTGCTTGATAGTGTTTGAATGCAAATTTAAGTCACACTTTTAGTTTCTTGTTTACACACAAAATGGAGTGATTTTGATTCTTTTGCCTGCACATCAAATTGGGAGGAAAGAAGATTTAGTGCAGGAACTTGAGTAGAGGGTTCAGTTTGACTTAAGATTATTTGTTGGCATTAGTAGAGCTTATATCGTCTAAGGTTTACATGTTTTTATTTTGTAGTTGACAAGACAATATTTACATTCACTTAGTTGATGTTCATGGTTAGGGTTTGTTCCTTTATTATTACTAGTTAGGGTTTACTTTCTCAATTGCTAATAATTAGGGTTTACTTCTAAATGTTGGTGATCAACAAGATCAATGTTGATGGTTTCATTTCTAAGGATTTATTTTGAGTGCGGGATTGGGACATGATATTGACTAGTGTAGGAACTCGAGGTGTGAGAAATTTCTGGGAAAATTAGGGTTTTTTCTCTCTGGCATTTCCAGTGCCGCATCTCGAAGTCTAAGGACCACAGATAGACATTAAATGTTGGTCCATTCATATACCCTATACTACACTTGTTAGGGTCCTATAATCTATATGATCATAAGTTGATTATTTGTGAATTTTCATGTATATGTTTATTGTAAATAATCTTCCTTTATGCAAATTATTTCCAAAAGAAAAGAAGAAGAAAAAATAGAATAAAAGAAAACAAAAGAAAAGAAAGGGGATAGAGAAAGAAAAAATATATATGCAAAGAAACAAAAGGAAAATAAAAAAATATGAAAAAATTGAAAAAGAATCAAAATACCCCAAAAATAAGTGAGCAAGTCTAAATGCCACGCAAAAAATGAAAAATATGCATCAGTAATACCTTAAAAGTTTGAATTATGTGTTGCTAGTTAAAATGCCACATTTAAGTGAGATAAATAGGGTTAGTTAGTTTAAGCACACCATCTAAGTGTGATTAGGCTTGTTAATAAAATGTGTTTAGTTAGAAAAATAATGTTTTAACCACACAATGTAACTTTGGTTAGATTACAGTAGTTAGAATAAAATTGGTTAACCACATTATTTAATTGTTGTTTAACTTCGATATGATTAGATTAGTTAAAGTTGATTGATTAAACTACACTATTTAATCATGTTTTAATTAAAAAATGAAATAAAATTAATATAATAAACCCACTTTACATGCTAAAAGCGCAAACGTTATGGTTTGAATAAAGTTTAACGTGACATGTCATTTTGTCATTTTTTTAGTAGAATCCGCGCAACATTGGATGGTGGAGATCTCACTCGCCCGGATCAACGACGGTTGATGAGCTTCGGACCCCCTAGCCGCCCCAACATTTAATTGTGTTGGGGGGGGGGGGGAGTGCAAAAAGGCGAAAATAAATTTCCCACTTTGAGCGACGTGGCAACCTCCTAGGTGCTTTGCACCCCCCTCCTAAAACCCCTTACTACCCTCCCCTCCTTAGAAAACCACCATCCGCCTCTCGCTAGAAATATGACTGTTACCCCACCACATCTCCCATCCCATCCACTAACCTTATGCCACGTACCTTCCCCGCTCTCGCGTACCGTTACTCCTTCCCCCACTCATACTCCAACCCAGTCCTGCCATCTGTCGCGCTTGTTATGCTTATCCGTTAACTACCTGTTCACCATATGAACGTTCCCCTTTGTCAATGGATCCACTCGTTAACGACCCAAACTTGACTATAAGCTGTTTTTGCATTATAAAAAGCCACAATCTCATTCAGTGATGCCCTTCTACATTTTGTTCTTGGAAATATTTTTTTTCTTTGTAATAACCAATCAGTAGAATCTACCTACCTTTGTGGCCCAGTTAGCAGAAGCAGAGCCTGTACAATCTTCAATCATCAGGATCACCTATTACAACCACAAGAAATAATTCGCCAACCTCCAGTTCCTTTTCCTGGGTAATTGCAATATCCATTATTTCTTTTTTATGTTAATCATGGCCCTTAAAGGAAAGTCCAAAAAAAATAGAGGAAAACCCCATGTTACCCTTAGTCATAGACTTGGACATCAACCTCTGGAGGACCAGGAATACAGAATTGTTGAAACCAGTTGTGAATTTGTCTTATATGAACTTCACAACTGGTTAAAGAAAAACTTCTTAGACTAGAGCAATGACCTGAGTCTCTGGGACTCTCTCCTATCCCAATTCATCTTTCCCCAGACACACCATTTTCTTGAATTTGTCTCCTGGTGCGAGTCTAGGTATATTCCTAGTCAGAGGGAAGTTGTGGCCCATAATGGAGACATTATGTTCACCATAACCCCTGAGACAATCAACCAAATGCTGTAAATCCCAAATAATGACTCTCTAAGCCCATTTTCAGTAGATTCCCTCATGGAACTATAAAAGAAACTTACCTTACCATGGAGAATTAGAATTTTTGAGATTTCCCTACCACAAGATGTTTAATTAGCAAAAAATAATCCACCTTACCCATCTTCTATGTTTCCAGACATGACCAAGTAGATTATTTCATTAGTATAATGTCTTTAAGGCTATTAATCTAATCAGTGGGTTGATGAGCCCATCCTATGTTTTCTGTCAGTTTTTTCCACAGGAGAGAAACCTTCTATCATTTTCAACTATAGCCAGTTTCTAACAGATACAATTCATGAAAAATTTACGAAATTCTCAATAGAGGGAGTGTTTAAATATGCTTCTGTATTAGTTTATCTATTTTTATTTCACGAGGACAAGAGATTACAGATTTCATTGAAAAAATGGGATGAGCTAAGAAATGCTCAATCAATAATTCATTGGACTTCCTTAATGAGGAAGAATTCCAATGAGTTTACCTTCAACGACTTTGTAGATTAGTTTCTATATACATTTTCCTGCTTGCTGAACAATGATGTGGAGCCTAGGATACGACCAGAAATACAGATAATTCTACATCTCAGTGAGCAGACTAAGACATGAGATTGGTACTTGTAGCAAAACTATACCGAGATCATAGTTTATGGGTGTGAATTGTCACCATACAGGCTACCAAAATTTGCTCTCATGAGGATCTTCTCATTATAATACATAAGACAAATGATAAATATGGATGATATCCATTTTGTTGCAACAAAGAAGAAGTCTCAGTTTAAGATCAAGACATAGGTTGGAACATTTATATGTAACACCAAGGCAACAGGTAACGAGGCATATTTGCTTCTTAAGTAAATGAATTTCAAGTTGAGTTTCACCTAGTCATATAACCCCTTTGGCATCATTTCCAAACTGAGAGTGGAGCAGAAACCCACTCCATATACTCACACTCTTATACCAGAGATAGAGAAATTTATGATTCAAAGTCAGTGGGAGGAGAATACACTACTGGAGGTAGAAGAGCAGGTGATATACAAAACTACCTCACAGACTCTAGTAACTCAAGATAAATAGGACAGGAGGCCAAGGGAAGATGTTTCCTCTTTAATGACAAAGATTGGAATAAAAGAGTTTCAGATATACAAGAAGAAACATAAGACCAATCCTACACTAGTTTTTCTGCAAGAGGATGATGAGTAGTCCACCATAGTCCCAACAGGCCCTCATGCTTGTACAAGGAAAGAAAATATCATCACAGGATCTCCATTTTCCTTGACTTCCCAAGATCCTCTAGATACAACTAAAAAAAAGAGTTGGTTTAGGACCAGGTTGAACCAAACACTTTTTCCAAATTCAAAGAAATCAAGAAGAAAAATGAACTGCTCAAAGCCACCACATACTCCCAATTTTAGAAGTAGACTACTTCTTCACAACACAGGCTCCTTTCAACGTTTGACAAAGAAAAGGGGAAAATGAAAATTGCATTCCTTCATTCCTTTAAGCACAGGTCCCATTTCCAAAAACTCCAATTGATTACAAGAAGTCTATATTTTCCTTTGATACCCAGCAGATTCACCCCATTGACCAAATAGACATGCATAAACAAAGTGGTGAAATTCTATACTCTACTCTGACCAATACTGCCATGACAACATCCAAATTGTAGGCCTCAGTAAACAACATATAATCTTAGTTAAAACTTGAAAAGGTCTCATCTTTAGCTAAAGATACGAAGATCAAATCATTAGAAGACCTTGTAATCAAACTGGGGTATGATTCCAACGATGTGAAAGCACTAGAAGAGATTGTGAAAAGGAAGAACGCTGATATTGTAGCACTCAAGAAGTAGCTCAAGCTTCCCTCTACAGAAGACCCACAGACTAAGGAAGTTGGGGAGCTTGAGAAAGAAAAATAGGACATGTTCAAAATTATAATAAAACACTGACGTAGGCCAAAGAAAATATATGGATTGAAATCAATGAGGCCATCATAGAAATCCAGCCTTCAATTGAAACAATCTTTGAACATGAGGACTTAATACAGAGGTCAAAGGAGCTAATTGAAGAAGTTAGAAACAACATGGGGCAGAGGCCAGGGGAAGCTAATACTTTAATTAAAAATTTGAATCAAAGACCAAATATGAGCTAACATAATTTGAAATTGCAGATAGGACATAAACTATTTTGGAAGTCAAGATAGTCCTTACTAAAAGGAATTTGCTAGTACAATTGGAAAACAAGTGTCAGCATTTGGAACCAGTATCTAGAAGTTCCATAAGAAATTCAATGTATTACATTTAAAGGGACTACTAGGACTAAAGGGGATTGTAGACAAATTAGTGCAACTAACAAATTACCAACAGAAGTTGTACTCAATAGCCCGGGATAAATCAAAGTTTTCTACTATCAAAGGCACAATCACAGGAAAAGCTTTCACAGAGGATTTAGAATTCGATCTACTTATCAAACCTGAAATCAAGCATTTATTTTTTGTCAAACAAAATTTCAAGAAATATACTGAGGTAGATGAAACTTATAAAAAGCTGGTTAAAATGCCCATTCCAGATGAAGACAAATGAGACAAGTTGTGTCAACTCTTGGAGTAAAAAGCAGTTTTATCTTCAGTAACAGAGAAACACTTTCCAGGTCCAAAAATCAACAACAACCCTCGAAGATAGTGCCAACAGATTCAACAGTTTAAATGTCCTATATTTTTGTTCTATTTTTACAAACAGTTTAGGATATTTTGTAAAATATCTTAAGGTTTTTACTCAAGATACTTTTTTTATAATTTTGTATAAGTACTTTCGAAGTCGAAGTACAAATTTTGGAACTTGGATAAAGAAAAAATGCTATTGATGTAAAGTTGTTCACTGAGCTGAAAGTGATCATTTCTTTAATACATAAATATGTTCCAGGATTCTTGTGTCATGCAAACTAGTGATGTTTTTCTATTTGTAAACTTGTTGCATCTCTGTTTTCCATATGTTATTTTGATCTATATTATTTAAAGAAAATAAAAGATTGAATTTGTTTAATTATAGTCTACCTTAAGCAATATCTATGTTATTGAATTTAGGCTTCTGTGATCCATATCAATTTAGAGAAGAATCTTCGGCGAAAATTACATAGAGATAATTTTGTCGACGCGTTTCAAACCAACCAGTGTGGTTCATCGTCAAGACAAGTTGAATGAGCAGATCTTGCTATGCAGTATAAATAGATCGGGCAGAATATCTAGGTAACGGCTAGAATAATGATAGCTTGATTTGACGGGAAATGGCTAGTTAGACCAAAATATTTATTTATTTATTAAATTTTATTCAAATTAGTTAATTCGGTTATTAATTTTCTTATTAAAATAAACACAAATTGAAAATATCTATGTTTTCAAACTGAAATTAAATATAAAATTCTTAACTTCTCTATGTTTAATTGAACCTTAAGCTTTTCTTCTCAATCACTCCATCAAGCTACGAAGATCCAATAGCCTACCTACCTGGCCCTGTTACATCTGTTCTGATATTTCTGAATCTGATCACCCTAAGGCCTTTGACTCCTTTTGCTCAATAACCTTTCTATGCAATCTCAACCAAACAATTCAAAAAACCAAACATTGAACCTTATATCTAGCCCAAAATCCTAAAGAAACAAAGCTAAATCTAATAGAGAGATCCCTCTCTAAGTTTAGAAGGGATAGCTTCTAAACGTAAAAGTGGTTTTGTGGTTACCTCTACAATTTCTTTACAACCTTGGAAGTTACGGAGTGCTAACATTTTGGCGACCGTACTGGGGAGGAACATATTTCATAGAAATTTGATTTTCCTTGGTAAAGATTTCATTAGACCTTAAAGCTATTTCAAGTTTGTGGCATTGAAATAGACTTGTTTTAGGTTTTTTTCCAATTTAAATTTCTATATATTTTATCTTTGAATACTTAGTAATAGATCTAGCTCCTAAAAGAATATACACTAAAGCTAATCCAGATCGACATCCACTGAAGATTGTAGATAATCCAGAAAAAATAATTAGAAAGAAAAGTTTATCTGAGAGTGAATCAAGTGAGGTCCTCTGCTTAGGGTTAATTCACGTCCTGAGAATTTTGTCACTTTAGAAGATAGAGAATTTAAATTAGATTCTGAACATAGTCTTTTTAGAAGTAAATCTAACAGCTTTGTGCCTAAAACTATGATTGATGAAAGCATGCTAAAACCCTATAAATCAGATTCTATTGATTATGAACTCAAACAATTTGACAAGCTTGAAGCTCTAATAAATTCCTGATCCATCAGTCACCTAAATCCTCACCTTCTTCTTCTACCATTTCCTCCCCAACCCCACCAAAAAATACACCCAATATTTCTATCCCACTAGATATTCCTCTCATTTCCACTGCTCCTTTAATAACTTCCCTCATTATCGCAGTACCTACCTCGACTACTACTACACTAGCTCAACAGAGTTTTGCTCCACCTCCTTTAATCCCTCCCACATACACACCTATTATAATTTCATCATCTTCTCATTCTCATTTACCAATCATGGCAGCCCGTTATGCTCCCTTGATCCCAGCTACACAACTCAATGTAATGCCTCAAAATTACTAGATTAGGATTCCTCAATTTGATAGTACTGGGCCCATAATTTCTTAGTAACATATTGATAAAATGAATGACTACTTAGATCTCCAAGAGATAGATGATGCTGACATAAAAATGAGATTGTTTGCTTAAAGTCTCACTGGTGAGGTTAAAAAACGGTTTAAATGATTACCAACTCATTCTATCCAAGACCTTACTCAATTTCATGACACCTTCATCAGAAGAAGGGATGTGAAAAAGAACCCTTTACAAATCTTAGCAGAGTATGAAAGTATCAAAAGAGCCCCCAGTGAAACAATCCAGGACTATTGTATCAAATTTAACAATCTCTGTAACTCTATCCCTACAATAATACAACCTCCTCCAGGGCTAGCCCTGATTAAATTCCCAGATGTTTTTGACCCCGATATGTCTTACCAATTAAGAGAAAGAAACCATGCAACCCTTGAGGAAATGCAAAGAAATGCAGTTAGTGTTGAAGCCAATCTGTTAGAAAAAGGAGCTAGATTGAAGGCTGAAAGGAGAGTTACCATAAAAGAGGAACATGCTTCTTCTTCATTTGATGTTAAGTTGGATAATTTAGTAAAAACAATGGAGAAAATGATGGAGAGAATTTCTATAGCTAATAGAGCCACTCCAAGGGAAAACCAAGGTGGTCCCCAAATTAGAAATCCAAATTTCAAGAAAAACCAGCCTCAGATTAAACAAAGAGAGCAGAGAGGCCAAAATGATGAGAAATAGATTAGTCCTCCATTCCAAGAAAACTATGCAGATGAGGAAGTTGACATACTTGAAGAAACTGAAGAAAATCAAATAAATTTGTTTGAGGAAATCGAAGTTGACCCCATTTTCTAGACTGAGGAAGAGAAAGACATTTCCTACTTGTTACACAATATTTTGTCACACCTCCTGTACTTCCCTGTGACATACCTTGAAGTTCCCGAAACATGACCATCATGTAGTGTACTTATTCATATGTGCAACTCATATCCCCCTAGAACATTGATTGGAAAATTCCTCGAGCTTTCCTTGAAGAAATAGCTCTAAAACCCTAATTTTAAGACTCATCGCTCTTATGAGGTTAAAAACCGCGATGGTTGATTGTTGCATCACGCTTGACTTGCGATGGCATCACTCTATTCCCTTTTATACCTGTGATGATCCCTAGAAAGGAAATTTTCCCAAAGAGGATGAAAATCTTCGTGATCTAGAAGCTTCTAGGGCAGCGAGCTGGAGGTTGTTCGACATAGATGAGGTTGAATTCTCCCAACTTGGCCTCTTGGTCTTATCCCTATGACCTACCTCCTTGAGATGAGGACCTACTCCTATCTTTGGAGAGATCCTCACTCCCTTTCCTTGCCTATATATTCATCTTCTCCCATTCCCAAATGGTTAGAGATTGGTTGGTCTATATCTATTTGCACCCTTATGCTAAGCTTGTGACTAGAGGCTATTCATTAGACTTGGAGGAGTGCTTCGAGAGTTCTTAGTTTAGACTTGGATTACCACTCAAAGAGAGCCTTTCAACATCAAGGCTTTGGTTGTAAGCTTCCCTTTATTTCCTAATAATATACAACTATTGGTTCATCTTCCCAAAATATATATGTTCATGTATTATTTGGCTCGACATTCCTTGATCAGTTAAGTAGGTTGTTATTGGATTTGCTATTATTTTTGGCATGCTTGTTGTCTCTTGATCACTTGTGCAGGTACATAAACACTGAAATAAGTAGGAACAAGTCCATGACACAAGTGGTTCAAGGCCCTCAACAAAGGAAATCAGAATAACATCAGAACGAGGTAGGCCATCTCTTTCGTTCTTCTTTTCAATTATGACCTAGGAAGATGTCTAGTTGATTGTCACTTCAGTTGCTAGACCCACTAATTGGGCTAGAGGGATCATCTCTATCCCTAGTGAAGTCTCCATTTTGTTGACAAGTTTAATCCTTAGGTGGACGAAATGAAGCTTGGGGGTCATGTACCTCAAATCGAGTCATTATGCTGAGGGCATGCAACTTACCTCAAACATAGTTTACCTTTCTTTCAAGCTTGTGTAAAAATGAAACCAAATCCAAGCATAGTTTGTTTCCATTTCAATCTCTTGTAAAAATGAAACCAAATATAAGCATAGTTTTTTCCCATGTTTTAAGCTTGTGAAAAAATGAAACCATTTCCCTGTTTACATCTCGTGATTGTCATTTTTATCATTCTATTTTTCTAGATGAGCCTTATTTTTTTCATTCCATCATCACCATCTCTTTAGCTAATCATATGCTTTCACTTGGTTGTTTTACCCTTTCCCGAGAAACATCTGCGATGAGTGGTCTTAATAGCCAACCTCTTGACCATTACATGTTTTGAGCAGTTCCATCATTACTGGAACCAACTACTATCCTTTTATGCCACTCGTTCCTCCAGGTGGAGTCCCCTTTCAGTTCTTTTCAGATTCCAAAAACATGAAAAGATTGTCGAGTACTTGTCTTTTGAACTCGTTAAAGTAAATGAATTGACGTCACCTCAGTATACGTTTACCCCTTTTTCGGGATGAGATTGACTATTTATGAAAAAGGTACGCCTTAATCGACATGGTCAAGAGGTTCTCTCATATATTGTTTTTTACCTTTTCGGATTCGAGAGATAAATTATGAAAAGGGACATGATGGACTTTTCTTTTCCATCTCTTTTTCAAACTCCCTAAATATGAAAAAGACACCGAGTTACCCTTCCGTTGGACTCGTAAAAATTAAATGACGAAAGACTCGTCACTATGACGAGCCTGAGTTTCTCCTTCCTAGGACTCGTAAAACTTAGTAGGATGGATTCATTTGAAGGGTGAACTTATACGACAAGCATATGGTATCCTCTTCAAGCTTGTGTAAAGATAAAGGCGTACTCACTATAAATAGTGGGGAAAAAAGTAGATGAAACATCTCTTGTATAGGCAGCATGTCACTCTTGAACATGACACTCATCCATTTCTAGTGTCGGGTTTGGGACATCCTCACTTAGTCACTTATCCTTCCGAGTTTGGGTGATCCATTTTGCCTCTCATATGACTATTCCACTTCAGCATTATGACTCTTGGTCCTATGATGAGTCTAATGCTACCACACTCCGTAGTCGTGTTGTCAATATGTTCAAAAAAAGTCCTATCTGCAGTCTATACCTATACATTGTCTGACCTTTTTCTACAGTCTTGGATCTTATTCATTTCATTCCACTTTATTCCTTGTTTCGTGTTGATGATGAGAGAATCATTATGACCCTCTATTGATGAGTCACTTCTTGTTGACTTCAACTCATTATCCAGGAAGATGACTTCGAAACTCCCTTTAAGTACCTTAGAGCTTGCATGCCTTAATAACAAGTTCTTCACATCTGATGACAGGTTTTCACGATTGGCCTTCGATCGAGTGATTCCACGAGTGTTTGACTTCAACTTTGTTATCACGTTCATGGATTGTATTGTTGTACCTTGAGAGGCACTGACATTATGGGTGGTTCCTCTTGTGCCTATTAACGGTCCATATCAATGGTTAGTAATCAAGTGGTTTTCTAGCATGTTTGACTTCAACACGTTTATTTGCATGTTAGGATTCATACTTTGTTTGGGTCAGGATGGAGCACAAGACCCTGAGTTTTGTCTAATATAACTCAGGCTGCGTTGAGTTATATGTTATTCATGATTATATACATGTTTCTGCAATACAAATGGCTATGACCATACCATGGGGACTTTACATTTATGATGATCCTTCTATATTGGATGGCTGCAACCATACCTTGGATCTTATATTTACAGATGGTCCTTCTTATATGGATGGCTGCGCCCATGCCATGGATCCTTTCATATACTCTTTATTATCTGGATGGTTGCACCCATGCCATAGATTCATGTCTTTCTCTCAGATATGTATATGTATATGCGTCCTTGATTTGCAGGTCTCCTGATAGTGTGTTTCCTTGTCCTTGCAAAAGCTCGTAAAGCATCTCATCCATCACTCCTCATTATGCCTTCATGATTTAGGGGGCATTTGTTACACAATATTTTGTCACACCTCCTACACTTCACCTTAACATATCCTGAAGTTCCCAAAACATGACCATCATGTAGTGTACTTATTCAGATATGCAACTCATATACCCCCTAGAACATTGATTGGAAAATTAGTTGAGCTTTCCCTGAAGAAATTGCTTTAAAACCTTAATTTTGAGACTCATCACTCTTATGAGGTTAAAAACCATGATGGTCACTTGTTGCATCACACTTGACCCGTGATGGCATCACTCTATTCCCTTTTATACCCGCGATGATCCCTAAAAAGGCAATTTTCCAAAAGAGGATGAGAAGCTTTGTGATCTAGAAGCTTCCAAAGCAGTGAGCTGGAGGTTGTTCGACATAGATGAGGTCGAATTCTCCCAACTTGGCCTCTTGGTCTTATCCCTATGACCTACCTCCTTGAGATGAGAACCTACTCATATCTTTGGAGAGATCCTAACTCCCTTTCCTTGCCTATATATTCATCTTCTTCCATTCCCAAATGGTTAGGGATTGGTTGGTCTATGTCTATTTGCGTCCTTATGCTAAGCTTGTGCCTAAGGGCTATTCATTAGACTTGGAGAAGGAGTGCTTGGATATTTCTTAGTTTGGACTTGGATTACCACTTAAGGAGAGCCCTTCAACATCAAGGCTTTGGTTGTAAGCTTCCATTTATTTCCTAATAATATACAACTGTTGGTTCATCTTCCCAAAATATATATGTTCATGTATTATTTGGCTTGACATTTCTTGATCAGTTAAGTAGGTTGTTATTGGATTTGCTATTTGTTTTGGCGTGCTTTGTTGTATCTTGATCACTTGTGCAGGTACATAAACACTGAAAGAAGCAGGAACAAGTCCGTGACACAAGCGGTTCGAGGCCCTCAACAAAGGAAATCAGAATAGCATCAGAACAAGGTAGGCCATCTCTTTCGTTTTTCTCTTCAATTATAACCTAAGAAGATGTCTAGTTGATTGTCACTTCAGTTTCTAGGCCCACTCATTGGGCTAGAGGGACCATTTCTGTTCGCAGAGAGGATTAACCTTGTCAACACTACTCTCACAACCAGAATCCATTCCATTAGACTCTAAAGACTAGAAACAATGATTTCAGGACACAATTATGGAAGTACATAGATTCATAAAACTTGAGGAGTAAAAAGACTATTGAGAATCCTCCCAAGAAGACCCAAATTGATACCCCTTCTACTAGTTAGCCTAAAGATGATTCTCAAAAGGAAAATTCAAAGAAGCAGGATGCAACTACTAAAGAAATAGAAAAACCTCCTACATCTTTTAGCATTGAAAATGAATTGCCTAAAGTAAAAATTTATATTCTCCTCACTAAAATAATCAATAAAAATGCATATAGATCACAAGTCATAAAATCCTTGAAGATAGGGGAAGGGGCTGACACAATCAATTTGACTGATGACTAACCTGAGTTATAGTTTGGGCCCGAGGTCGAAGAAAAATCTTAAGATGGCAATTTTCCCCCTTTCTACATTAGCTTGAATATTCATGATAAAATTCTACACAATGCTATGCTTGATTCTAAAGCCTCACAGAATCTAATGCTTAGGGCTATTATGGAGAAACTAGGCTTAGACATAACCAGGCCATACAAAAATTTATATTCATTTGATTCAAATAAGGTAAGATGCTTAGGATTAATCAAAGATTTATGTGTTACTCTAGTCCAAATACTAGCAAAGAGCTTGGTGATGGACATTGTAGTAGCAGACATACCTCCTAAGTATGGAATGTTGTTGTCTAGATCTTAGGGAGCAAAATTACAAGGCACTTTACAAATGGATATGACTTATGCTACCATTCCACTGTTTGGTCAACTGAGAAGATTATATAGGGAGAAACTAGTGAAGTACATGGTTGGTAGTCAAGACAAACCCAACAATTATCCCCTGTATTTAGTACATTCAGACATGGATTCATTTATCTTGTCTAAGAACAAATGTGTAGAAAATGAAATTTCAGACTTAGAGGATGAAATCACTAATACAAAAGAAATAAAATTGGATATTACAGAAAAGGATGTAGAGGGAGAAGCTCTTTGGAATATGAATTTCGATGGGGCTGTCAGTAAGGATGGAGCAGGGCTAGCTGTTTTCATTGTAAACTCATCAACAAATAGGGCAAAGGGACATGGTTACAAACTTAATATTCAGTGCACTAATAACATAGTTGAATATGAGGTGCTGATCTTAGCGCTGTAAATTTTAAAGAGATTAGGAGAAAAAATAATTTATGTGCATGGGGATTCTGAGCTAATTATCAATCAAATTACGGGTGAATATTCTGCTAAAAACCCTAGATTAAGAGCCTATGGGAATGCAACCTTAGATTTTTTGTAGTGATTTTAGCTGATGCCTTGTTTGTCTGATCCAGATTTAGCTCAGGCAATGGTAGCTTATCTCTGAGGAGAGATGTGGTAGCTACATGCCTCTGAACTATCTTACAATGAGGCTCGAAGGCCTATTTATTGTTGAGAAACAATGGAAAACCCTGAACATCCAAAACCCTAACCTTAGGAGATGAAGCGCCAAACTATGGGCCCCATTTTGGTAAATTGGTACATCAACTTCCCGGGGTTGTAACTTTGGCATACAATCTCCGTTTGACACACACAATACCTCGTTAGAAAGATATATCCAAGGAATACAACTTTAGGAAGAGAAAAATTAGTACATGGACCCATGTTTCTCGCAGATTTCCCAAAAAACGTCGTTTAGGGCCTTAAAAAAGCTCTGAAAGTTTAGGACCCGAAAAATTGCCAAAAATAGTATATTGTGATACAAATAAGGAAACTGAAAAACTAAAAGAAACAATGGTGGGGGCTCAGTTGGAATTAGCGAGTGGCCACCAATATCCACCTGGATCATTCCTCCCCACCTTAGGAAGCAATGGTCCCCATTGCGTTGAGTTCCTCCATGAGATGAGGAAACTTCTGCTAAACTTGGTCCTTGGTGAGCCACTTGCCCTGGTGAAGGAGTTGGCTTGCTTTGACAACTTGATATAGTTGGATCTTCTGCTTGAGAGTGTGCTTGATCTGCGTGTCCATGATCCGATCAGTTGCAGCTTGTTCCATGCAATCTGGAGTTAACTCTGTTGGTGTGAGATGTTCTACAATGTTGGATGTGTCTAGTAATGGTGGAAAGTATGGCCAAAGGTGGTCCACATTGAACACTGGGTGAAGGCCAAGGAATGGGGGAATGCTGAGCTCAAATGCATTGTCTCCTACATCCCTGGTAATGGTGTAAGGACCATATCAGAGTGGTATGAGTTTCTGATAGGCATCAGTAAGGCGTTCCTTTTGCAAATGCAACCAGACTTTGTCACCCACCTGAAACTTGTGTGGCACCTGATGTTGATCATGTCATTGCTTGTACTTGGCATTTGATTTCTCAAGAATGTCATGGACCTGTTGGCAGATATGTTGGATGTGCTCAATTAAGCTGTTTGCCTTATTTGTTTTGGATTGGACATGAGTCGAATCTGCCTGAGTAGCTACAAATGGCATGTCCACATCAATGGGACATAATGACTGGAATCCCAAGGCCACCTGAAAAGGGCTTTGGCCAGTCAAGTTGTGAAGAGCCCAGTTATAGCTGTGTTGAACATAGGGGAGGCTCTCATCCCATTTGCGTTGATGCTTTGAGTTGTGCATGCGCATATGTGTACGATCATCTTGTTGACAACCTCTGTCTGGCCATCAGTTTGGGGATGGAAGGTTGTGGACTTAGTGAGTTTGGTGTCCAGCATCGACCAAAGACTGGACCATGCCGCAATAGCATAGTCAGAGGCATCTGTCTCAATCTCAAATGGTTGTTTCAAGTCTGGTAATGTGAGCACTAGTGCAGAGCACAGGTGATGTTTCAACTCTGTGAATGCCTTATGTTGAGATTCATACCAAAAGAATTTTTCTTTCGATCCTCCCTTGGTGACTTGACTCAAGGGCCAAGTGATATGAGAAAATCCCAACACGAACCTGATGTAGAAGTTGGAAAGACCCAGAAAGCTGTGGAGATCTATCAAAGTGGTTGGAGATGGCTAATCTCGAATGACTTAGATCTTGGTTGGATCCACATGCACCCCCTGTTCATCAATAATGTATCCCAGATACTGAACATGGGTCATGCCAAAAGTACATTTCTCCAAATTGGCACATAACTTGTGTTGCGCAGTGTTTTGAGAACCTGTTGGATGTGGTGGAGGTGCTCTTCCTAACTCTGGCTGAAGATCAAGATGTCATCCAAGTATACCACTACAATGAGTTGGTGAATGGCCACAATATGTCATCCATTAGCCTCACAAAGGTTTGCAGGAGCATTAGTCAACCCAAAAGGCATAACCAACCATTCGAAAAGGCCCTCCTTGGCTTTGAAGGAAATATTGCACACATCAGAGGGTTCGATTGGTACCTGGCGATATCCCGATTTCAAATCAATCTTGCTAAAATATTTCCCCCCCTTCAGTTAGTCTAGAAGGTCATCAATCCATGGGATTAGGTACCTATTCTGGACAATGATCTTGTTCAGCGCCCGATAGTCAATATAGAGTCTCCAAGTCCCATCCTTCTTCTCTACCAACATGATCGGGCTGCCACCGGGCGATGAATTCAATCAAATGTTGCCTTTTTGTAGCAACTCCTAAATCTGCCTCTTGATTTCATCATTCTCTAGAACCAAGCACTGATAGATTGGTCCATTGGGCAGTGGAGCAATTGGGGTCAGATCGATGGAGTGCTTGATCTGAAAATGCAGAGGAACCCCTGCGGGGGAAGGTGAAGATGTCCTCGTACTCCTCCATGACCTTGTCCATCTGTAGTTGTCGTGCGGAGGGGCCTTGTCTAGAGGTCGTGGCCATTGTATTCTTCTTTCCTTAAGGGTGTATCATCAGAAAAACAAATTTCCCGGTTTTGGAAATGAGCTTACTGCATTGTTTTGCAGTAAGAAAAGAGATGGAGGTAGGTGATGCTACCTCTGGTATGCTATACAACTTATTTCCTAAAGTATGGTTGGCCTAATAATACATCACAAACATCAAGGGGAGAAACGTCACATAATACCTCATTCATGAAGGGCTTGATGTTGTATGGAAGGTGACACTGTTGACTCACGCAAAGATCTCGTCCTTGGTGAAGCCACTCAATGGTGTACAGTTGTGGATGTGTCGTGGTCGGTAAGCCGAGCCGCTTCACGACCTTTGCTGAAATGAGGTTCTTTTGGCTCCCGCTATCAACAATGAATTGTAGTGGGGAGCCCTTTACCCACATCTGGGAGTGGAAGAGGCGCTCCTCCTCCTCTGGATCTTCATGGCGGCAACAGTGGCGTTGGGCTCCGCATCGATAATCTGCTTCCTTTTGTCATTCCCCTTATCGGGTTCTGACTCAGAGTCTAAACATGCATCTGATTCTGAATACTTTAACTCAGCCACCAATGACTGCTTGGCCTGACACTCACTTCTGTTATGAGTGGATCTCTTATGGAACTCACACCATTTTCCTGTGTCCTTCTTTGGCTTCGTGGTGTTGTTCTTTGCTTGCAACTTTGGTGGGTTGTCCTGGGCCACCTCATCTTGGCTTTGTCCTTTTTTCAGCAGTTTGGGGCACCTTTCCCTTACTTCAGATTTGCAGATCTAAAGTCTCGCTTCTTCTGTTTAAACTTCTGCTCGATCTTGACAATGTATCGGTACGCCGTGCCAAGTGAGGAGATGTCCAGGAACTCCATCTTTTCCTGGATGTACCTGTGTAGGCAACCATGGTATTTGAGTACCAAATGCAGCTCATAATCCTTGATACCCAACTTTGTGCAAATGGTATCAAAACTATTGGTGAACTTCGGCACGTCTTGGTCCCTTCCCTGCCGTAGCGTGGTCCACTTAATGTATTTATCCTCATAGATTTCGACAAGGTAGTACTGCTCCTTGATGGCATTCTGGAATGAATTCCAAGTGGGTGCGACTGAAAAAGGTGAGGCCGTAATTTCATCCTTCTGCTCACAGTAGGTTTCTCACTAGTCCTTGACGTGGGGGGTGACTTTGAGAAGAGCGAAAGTAATCTTTTCCCGGCTAGAAAAATCATGAACATAAAAATACCCTTCTAGCAGATTTAACCATTTATCTACAATGTCTGCGTTTATCTAACTCTCAAATATGGGAATGTCAAAGTTAACTTGTACCTTAAAGGCTGTGGCACTTCCAGAGTAGCTGTTGGAAGTAGATGTGTTGCCCTTGGGTAACCGCTGAAGGATTTGGGCAAATTTGTCCATCATTGCGTTCCTTTGTCACTCGAGGGCCTCTTCAAGCAAGATTTTGATAGGATCTCCTGCCCCCTCGTCTTTCTTTTCATCCGCCATGGGAGGCCATCGGAATTTGTGAGGCTGGTCTTGCAAAGGTTTGACTAGTTCAAGCCTCAACTCATATCCCGACCTCGTCGGGGACATGCAAAGAAAAACAGAGAAAGAGTAGATCGCTCTGATACCATTGATCCAGATTTAAACAAGAACACATCAAATTAAAGAGATGACCATAAATATAGAGATGCAACAGAAATAATACTTCATTTCATTAATGTAAAATACTAAAATATGCTTACAAACAAAAATGGAAATAAACTAGCTCAAGCGATGGTAGCTCATCTCTGAGGAGATATGTGGCAGCTACATGCCTCTAAATTGCCTTACAATGAGGCTCAAAGGCCTATTTATTGTTGAGAAATAATGGAAAACCCTAACCCTCAGAGATAAAGCGCTAAACTATGGGCCCCGTTTTGGGTAAATTGGTACATCAACTTCCCAAGGTCGCAACTTTGGCATACGATCTCCCTTTGATGCTCACGATACCTCGTTAAAAAGATCTATCCGAGGAATACAACTTTTGGAAAAGAAACATGAATCCCAAAGCCCATGTTGCTCCGAGTTTTCCCAAAAAATGTCATTTAGGGCCTCAAAATGGCTCCACAAGTTTAGGACCCGAAAAAATGCCAAAAATAGTAAATTGTGCTACAAATAAGGAAACTGAAAAACTGAAAGAAACAATTGTGGGGGCCAAAGTGGAATTGGCAGGTGGCCACCAATATCCACCTGGATCTTTGTCTCAGTCAGTACTTGTAAAATTTCTTTCCATCCCAATAGGAAATATGTGGTGGAAGTGAAACAAAGGCCAATTGTCCTTGATAATGTAAGATATTGGCAAGTTTTCAGCACTGATGAGCAAATAGAGATTTTTTTGCAAATGAAAGATGAGCTTGAGTGAGTGAATATTGATGTAGATAATGATATTGATGATGATGTAAATAGTAATGAAAAAGGAATAGTTTTAAATGAAACTGATGACAATCAAGAAGAACTTGAGGTTCTGCAATTAAAAGACAATGTGTTGCCAAGATGATTGGTGCCATTGGAAGAGCTTTTTGACTTCAATGATGTGGCCAAAAAGAAAAAAATTGAACCTATAGGAGATGTTGGGAACGGGTTCCCCCAAGAGCAGTTTTGGGGCTAAGAGCCCATGTTTTGGGATAATTTTTTTAATAAAGTTGTAAAGTCTTCGCCTTTTGTGGTTGCAGAGTGCGAAGGTGTCAAGAGTCATAAAGGGTTGTATGCCCTTAGTTTGTAAAGTGTTAAGTCGGCTGTAAAGATCTACCCATGGTCCGCAGACCATGGGATTGTATAAAAAGGAGCTAAGTAAGCTTTAGGTAGCTTTGGAAGTTTTTGGTAGTGAGTTCCAAGTGTTATCGGGTCTTAGCGTAGGTAGAGGCTCTGTGGCTGAGTGCATAGAGACCTAGGGTGGAAATCTGCAGCTGAGTGCGCGGACCCCTGCAACTATGTGCGCAGGGTGGATAGAGTCTATATTAATCTGGAAGATATCAATAAAGAGAAGTATTCTGCAATTACTATGTATTTAAGTCTCTGTTAATGCATCTGGTTATATTGCGTTACAATATGGGTTTATATTACAATGCTTATTTGATGCGTGAATTTATGTGATTATATTTGTTAATTGAACGCAAGTAAGAATATCAGTTTACACGACGATAACAATAATTTATTGGTAGAATAAGTAGAACACTTGAGATAACTAGGGAACCTATACAATACATCGTCATATCAACACGAAAGAACCTAAATCGCTAGTTAGGTCTACACGAAGGTCAACTGTACACATTCGCAGAGGTACTGAAGGGCGGGATACAAGGTAGAACGATAAGCCCTAAGGCTTAGCCACCTGCGCGAAGGCAGGAGCAGGAGGTATAAACCAACATCACGACTATCTTAGGGCACAAAAATTTGGTTCTAGCATCCCCCCATATTGTTTTGGGTGAGATTTCAGTCCGCGCTCCGTGGGCTGATGCTAAAAGGGCCAGTAGTGTAGGGATTTCTTTAGCTGACTAACGCTAAACCTGGATTATGGCCCATTAAGCCAATAAATGGTTCCATTACCGGACTAGAATCTGCATGAGAGATGTGTGATGTCGTATCACTGGAATCCAACTAAGAAAGAGATTGAAGACTGGTTGGATAGAAAGATCAACGAATTTGCGGCACAGGAGAACATAAATCCACGATTGACAAAGGAACAATGGCTAGATAGGTACCTGTATATAGAAATCCACGAGATCTTTTTCTGCTTCTTTGTAGTTGAGTTATACGAGTGGATCGTGAAGCTAGCGGATAACCAAGGAAGTTGGAGGCTTGACGGTCTTATTGTCTGGACCTTGGAGTTGGTACAAAGACTAGAGCCTTCGAGGATAAGATCACTCACACTGTCGATCATTGGCTTGATCATATCATAGTAGGGTTTGTGACAGAATTTGCGGTCGATACCTTAGTCAGTTATGGCAAGGCGGAACGACGTTTTTTCAAAGGTCCACGAGGTAAGTAATTGAAGACTTTAAATACTTGGATTAAGATGTTATTGTGTGAAAAACAGGTTATGCAGCTACCTTGATGTTTGGAGCTACGCAAAGTGGAAAGACTTACAGGAACGAATGAAGAAAGGGTCCTGAATATAGCTCACTGATTTCACCTCCTTTGAGTGACGAAGAGGGAGTAGCGCAAGCTTCTCCGTGAAGTGTAGTTCAGTTGATAAAACAAGGGTTACCGCGACTACCACCTCCACGTTCACCACCATCACTTACGACTTCGCCCTCACCACCGCCACCTCCACCATAGCTCAATATGGCAAATTCAGTGAAGTTGCCTTTGTTTAAGGGCTTGGGAAATGAGGACCCAGACCAATTCTGGTTCGTTGTAAAAGCTGTATGGGAAACTCAGGGCGTCGCAAATGATCACATGAAGAAGGAAACATTGGTTAGTGCTTTGCAGGATCGCGCGCTAACTTGGTAAATCAAGTACTCTAATGATAACCCAAACGCTGGGTTGTCAGATATCCAAACCATGTTCAATAAAGAGTTCAGTAGGCCCAAATCCGAGGCACAGTCGATTGTGGGATTCAAAGAAATCATGATGAAACCAAGTGAGATCCATGGGAGTTGGATCAAAGATTGACGTGTAAAACCCGTGAAGCTAATATGAATTTAACAGATGGACAACACCGCGAATGGTTCGTGGCTTCGCTCCTGCCTCACCTAAGGGTTGCGCTATCACAACAAAAGATTATGACTCAGGCAGAGGCCTGGGAGATTGCAATAAGACTGCATGAAACAATGATATAAGATCTGAATCTGGGGGTTCAGCAGATCCATGCGCAGTTGCAAAATCTTTGCCTCGAAATGCAAATGCTGAAGCAGGACAAAACAGTTCAGCTAGAAGCGCGTGAAGAGATATGGTGCCTAAAATGTAAAGGTCAGGGGCATGACAAAGACTGCTGCCCGGTCTTTGCAAACTATATTGCAGGAGGAGGACCGATGCCTTTGAGTCCAGAAGCCCAAGTAGGGCCGAGCACGAGGCCTGCCTGTGGTGCGCTATATGTCAGGTAGCGGGGAAACATACGATTGATAACTGCCATTTGCTGTAAAAGTTAGTACAAAAACTACAACAACTTTTCTGCAACTTCTGTAGGCCGGTAAGGCATGATGAGTGCAATTATCGAAGTTATTATTTGATGATGGTTAGAACACCCGCATATAGAGCTCAGACAGAAACGCGACCTTTTGACCAAGGTGTTGGGATGGCGTAGATAGGATTTCAAGGGTGTGGACGATGCTGAGGCAGAGGAGGACTTGGCAGAGGTCGGGGCCAACTGATTTGTTACAATTGTGGAGGACCATGACAATATGCCCGTGAATGCACTAACCCAACGTGTTTGTCGTGCAAAAATTGCACTCAGTTTGATCATGAGACTGAGCACTGTCCTACACTAATAGCAAGGATATGCGGCAAAGGGGTGCTACCCCCGTAGTCGACTCAAAACCTGTAGATGATGAGGGCTAAGCCTCGTGAAGAAGATACAAATGTGAATATAGTGCTCCAAAGTGGAATTGCAACGGGCGACGATAAGGGGAAACAAACTGAAGATAGTGCATGGGTCCGCAAAGCTCCAGAGAAGGAGGCTAAGCCTTTGAGTCCAGAAGCCCAAGCAGGGCCGAGCACGAGGCCTGCACTGTGGTGCGCTATATGTCAGGTAGTAGGGAAACATACGATTGATAACTGCCATTTGCTGTAAAAGTTTGTACAAAAACTACAACAACTTTTCTGCAACTTCTTTAGGTCGGTAGGGCATAATGAGTGCAATTACCGAAGTTATTATTTGATGATGGATAGAACACCCGCATATAGAGCTCAGACAGAAACGCGACCTTCTGATCAAGGTGTTGGGATGGCGTAGATGGGCTTTCAAGGGTGCGGACGATGCTGAGGCAGAGGAGGACTTGGCAGAGGTCGGGGCCAACTGATTTGTTACAATTGTGGAGGACCATGACAATATGCCTGTGAATGCACTAACCCAACGTGTTTGTCGTGAAAAAATTGCACTCAGTTTGATCATGAGATTGAGGACTGTCCTACACTAATAGCAAGGATACGCGGCAAAGGGGTGCTACCCCCGTAGCCGACTCAAAACCTGTAGATGATGAGGGCTAAACCTCATGAAGAAGATACAAATGTGAATATAGTGCTCCAAAGTGGAATTGCAACGGGCGACGATAAGGGGAAACAAACTGAAGACAGTGCATGGGTCCACAAAGCTCCAGAGAAGGAGGCTAAATTTGATTTGGACCGCAAACGTGAAACGTTCATGGAAGCAAAGAAGAGCTTCGCTGAGGCCTCTACCTCAAGGAGCCTGGATAAACCTATTCGGGAAATGGACCCTTGTATGCTGACGACCTTTCTAGAGAGCTGCATGAAGCTGCTATGTGATAGCAAGGTTGTGAAGGGGTTATAGGAACTTATAAATAGATGAGTCGGAAACACTCCAGGTGAACCACGCGTGATACAGAAGATTGGTAAGCATAAGGCGAGGATAGAATGTGAGATGAAACTCACCGCGCAGATAGGAGAATATGAAATGGATCAGGTTATTCTGGAACTGGGGTCAGACGTGAACTTTTTTCCAAAGCAAAATTGGGAACGGATGGGGAGACCTGTGCTACAGTGGTCTTTGATTCAGTTAAGGATGAAAAATCAACATAAGGTCATCCCCATGGGACGATTCTAGGGAGTAACTATAGATATTGAAGGGGAAAGCGCATTGGCTGATTTTGAAGTAATAGAAATTATGGATGACAACAATCCCTACCCTGCACTCCTTAGCATTGATTGGGCTACTGACATGAATGGGGTAATCAACCTGAAGAAGCGAAAGGTGATATTTGAGAAGAAATTGCTTCATGTAATAGTACCTCTAGATCCTGCAGAAGGATCGCGCTATACTGAACTAGTCCGCGATTACGAAAGAGATGATGATTTGGACTGCATATATAAGATAACAACGCGAGACCAAGATTGGGTGAATTCAACAGCGGATGGATGAATTACACGGGATCGTGAGAGTTCCTGCACCTCAAACTTGGATGAATAATTAGAGTGCTGGTAGAATCAACTACATGAAGTAACTACGCTGAGCTGTAACATGATGACCTAGTCACTGTGCTGTGTGTCATCAGAAGTAAGAAATCTACCCACTTATGATGGCTTGAATGATGTGGATGTGTTTTTGGATGCATTTGAGAGGGAGGTACCAGAGGAGCAGTGCTTCCAGGCTTTAGATTGGGCACTATGCACTACGCCCACGAGATGGTGGGGTACACACAAGGGTAGTTTTGATGATTGGCACGAGTAAAGGAGGATGATGAGAACACACTTTGGGAAGCTAAAGGTACGAGTGATGGACAAGTATAATGGGAAGGATAATCCATGTGAACACTTGGCCAAATGGGCAAGGCCTATTGAGTGGAGACCCAACCTAAGTGGGTGCACTTCTTTTGTCATACCCTGGATGTCCTCCCGATGAACTGGTACTTGGAGACAGAGCTCCGCCATAGCATAGGAGAATGGGATATTTTTCATGAAGGGTTCATAATGGAATTCAACTTTTAAGATAGTTTTGACTGTATTGACGAAGGCTACAAGAAGTTAAAGCAACAATCTTTAGGATACTGCAGGATCCTTTGGATTTGGTTCAACCCGATTGGACTACTCAACTGAGCCACGCGATGGAATGCTATAACGTGGCTATTGAAGAAGAAGACGAGGACCCCCGAACGATTAATATCCCTGAAACTGAGGGTCATCGTGAGGTCGAGGGATCGCAGATTGAGAATCCTGATATAACCGCGTTGCTGAAAACTAAACAAGTAAATATTGGAATAGAGGCAGAGCCAAAATTCGTAAATATTGGAGATTACTTGGATGACACGATGATAGATAAGGTCATTGAATTGCTCCACGAATACTAGGATTTGTTCCCTACCAAGTTTACAGAGTTAAAAGGGATAATAGGAGACCTGGGCATTATGAAGATTACATTAAAACCCGACTCGAAGCCGGTTAAGCAAAGACCTTACCGTCTCAATCCAAAGTATAAGGAGAAGGTCCGCTTAGAGTTAGATAAGATGCTCGTGGCAGGCATCATTGATCTCGTAGAAGAATCTGATTGGGTGAGCCCAATGGTGGTACAGGAAAAGAAGCAGAAGGATGAAATAAGGATATGCATAGATCTCAGGAAGCTGAATGACGCTTGCGTTCATGACCCTTTCCAAACACCGTTCACTGATGAGGTATTGGATAATGTAGGTGGCTAGGAAGCATACTCCTTCATTGATGGGTTCTCTGGGTACCATCAGATCAAAATCGCACTTGAAGATAGAAGCAATATGACCTTCACGACTGAATGGGGATGTTTTCAATACACCGTAATGCCTTTCGAATTAAAGAATGTTGTTGCATCGTCATTGCTGCATCAAAGACTTCATTCATAAGTTTTTGGAGGTGTACTTTGATGACTAGACTGTGTTTGGGTTGGTAAAACGACATATGGCAACTTTGCGCCTAATGCTAGATACTTGTCGAAGGTACCAGATTGTGCTCAATCTGAAGAAATATCTGTTTTGTGTCCCTTTTGGGACTCTGCTGGGTCATGTGGTATGTAGACAAGGATTGATGGTAGATCCCAGGAAGATCACAATGATAATTAACTTGGAGGCAGTGAGGAGTGTGAAACAGCTACACGCAACCTTGGGACATACTGGGTACTACAGGAAGTTTATCAAGAGCTATGCCCAGATCATCGCGCCCATGGATAAGTTGTTGGAAAAGGATGTCACGCTCTACTGGAACGAGGACTGTCAGAAAAGCTTGGATGTGCTGGAAGGAAAAATGGCCATTGCATTGAATTTAGTCTTCCTGGATTGGAAGAAGGAGTTTCATGTACATGTAGACGCGTCATGTATAACATTGGGAGTAGTACTGACATAGGCTGGCGACAGTGAATTGGACCATCCTATAACATTTGCAAGCAGGAGGCTATCCAAGGCTGTGAGGAACTATTCCACCATTGAGCGTGAAGGACTAGCCATGGTATAAGTGCTCCAGAAGTTTAGACACTATTTTATAGGTGGACATTTTAAGATGTATACGAATCATTCTGCGTTGAAATACTTGGTCCATAAGCCTGCGTTGGGGGGAGAATCTTGAGGTGGTTGTTATTGTTCCAAGAGTATGATTTTGAAGTTATTGTAAACCCTGGACGACTGAATGTGGGACCAGACCATATGTCGCGTATCGAAACGAGAGAAGAGCCTGCTAATTTGGAGGATGGATTGCCTGACATGCAACTATTTGCAATGTGAGTCGCATATAGTCTCTTTGAAGACATCATACACTTCCTAATGACAGGAACTGCCCTGGAAGGCTACACCACTCAACAGAAAAAGGAGTTAGTGTCGCGTGCGACATACTTTTCTGTCATTATCGGACATCTGTACAAAATGGGGTCTGATGAAGTATTGCGACGATATGTACCGGAGTTTGAAAGAAGCAGTATCCTTGCGGACGCTCATGGGGGTGCTGTGGGAGGGCATAATGCAAGAAGGGCGACCACACAGAAGATTCTACGCACAGGGTTGTGGTGGCCAATCCTCCATCAAGATTCAAAAGCCTACTGCAGGGCGTGTGACGTGTGTTAAAGGACTGGTAGGCCATTGCGGAGAGATGAGCTGCCTCTTAAACCAAAAATGACGTTACAACCTTTCAATAAATGGGCAATAGATTTTGTGGGACCCATTCAGCCTCAAGGAAAGAAGACGGGTGCACATTTCATTATCACTGCGATTGAGTATTTGACTCGATGGGCAGAGGCACAGCCTGTGAAGGACTCCACATGCTCGATCACTACAAAGTTTCTCTTTGAGTATGTACTGATGCGATTTGGGTGTCCAAAGATTTTGATGAGTGATTGTGATACACACTTCCTGAACAAAATGATCAGCACACTAACGGAGGAATTTTAGGTATATCACCAGAAAATCATGCCTTATCACCCACAGGCTAATGGGACGGTGGAAGCATTCAATAAAGTACTGAAGAACACGTTGACTAAGGTTTGCAATGCTCAGTGAAGTGATTGGGACCTGCGCATACCTGCAATAATATGGGCCTATCGAATGACGTGCAAAAAGTTGACTAGACAGACACCCTTTAGGCTTGTATATGGTGTTAAAGCAATGATGCCAATGGAATACATTGTGCCTAGTCTGCGCATAGTGGCACTCACGGGTATAATGGATCGCAGAGCCCTGGAAGAGAGGCTCGCATAGCTTGCTGGCTTGAGGAAGAAAGGTTTTTGGTTGGATTTCACCAACAGGTCCAAAAGAAACACGAAAAAGGATGGCATGATTGACACATTAAATTGCACACCTTTAAGGTAAATGATCTAGTTTTGTTATATGACAACAAGTTTGATAAATTTCCAGGGAAATTTAGGATGCACTGGCTAGGGCATTATGTCATTAAGGAGATTACTAAGGTGGAGTAGTTCAGTTGGTTAAATTGAATGGAGATCCCTTCCCACGAAAGGTGAATGGTAGCCGATTGAAGCCATGCACCGGTGATCCGTCTAGGTGACTGTGTGAAGGTAGCATAGTCTTAGCGCTCTAGGTAGATGGAAGGAGGCGCGGGACTATAAACTACACTTCCTGGGTTGGGACACTGTGTGATTGGGGGATTGCGTGGAACGAGGAGATGTCACAGGGTTCGCAACATAGTAGAGAGGGCTGTGCTACCCCAGGAAAAACCGCGTAGATCTTCCAGAAAGTGACCGTTAAAGTCACTGTTCATGATTTGACGATGAGAATGCGGCCAAATGGAGCGAGCAAACAACATTTAAGGCGAAATTTATGAGTAAGATCCTTGAAAATCTGTTGCCAATCTAGCATTAATGAACCAAATTTGGGGGGAATGGTCGGATTTGAATTCAAAATGGCCTATAAATTACATGTGGCTACCCGATGAAAAACACTTGGCATTTTGAGCATTAAGCTGGTGAGATCTCAGACGTGCATGGACCACACATTCTTCGAAGAATTGCTTGACTACCCAACATTTGATCAATTTCCAAAGTCTGACCGTAATTTCATCCGTGACATTATACCAGGACCAGAAGCTATGGACATTGAAGCAGTGACAACCAAGGGGGCTATGCTGGAGGTTGTTATGGAGGCAAAGGGAGTTGCTTCGGAAGTTGCAGAGGTATTAGCTGAAGTCCCTAAGTCACCATAGATGCCTATACCAAAGCCTACCCTGACCAAGGAGAGTGCAAAGTATACGAAGGGCAAGCGAGCTACGACACCTATGCACGCATCTCTAGAAGAAACCCACAGAGGGACAAGCCCACCACATAGAAAAATGGCAAAACTATTAACTTGGAGCCAGAGGAGGAAGAGATTGAGGAAATCCCGATGGATGATGAGCATTTGGGGGTGGAAGTGGAGGACGTTGAAGTCAAGGGTTCTGACCCTATTAATAAGTTGCCCAAATACGTCCCTCTGTGCAAGGGAAAGACCAAGGTGCCGAAGGACACTGATGAAAGCAAGGTTACCTTGCACATACCTCTACTACTGGATAAGAGCATATTTGAAGGACTGCGCTTGGGGCAAGTTCTGCTATTAAAATTAGAAGATTGGGACTTAGATGACACTGAGAAGTTCCCTCACTTGGCAACAAAACAACTAATGCACCACGTTGTTCATACAACCACCATGAAGACTGTGTTAGAACCGAGGAAGTGGCTCAGGGGTGTAGACAAGGCAGTCTGCTCAACCTGCTATGGGCGCCACACTATAATCACACACCCATTATAGTATTGGTAATCAAGCAACTTCTATGCTTGGTGCATGATGGGTGTCTGTGGCTGGAGGAGCTGATGCCCATCACCTACAGGTTGATCCATAGGATTACGTAGTTGCCCTATACAGGGGAAAATCTAGCCATGATGTTTGGCGAAAAAGGTGGCGAGCATGCCCTCGCGGAGGCCATGAAGGAGAAATTCAAGCTCGTGAAGAAGGCATGAGGCTATGCCATCTTGAGTATCTGTGATCCTGCGGTCAAGGTCGCCATGAAGATTTTGGCAGGGAAAGTTATGCAGAAGTGTCGCACAGATGAAGTGTCGACACCTGTTGTCACTCTAGCGACCCAATGTGCAGAAGGAGGTTAGTTTAATTGGGCACGCTATCTCTGTGGTGAGTTCCTTGCAAACTGCCACGAGGCACATGACTCAGCAAGACCTTCCACTATGCGTGGCTCTTGCTGTCTATTGTGCTGGTAGCTTGGGAGCTCCCTGAGGATAGCCAATTCCCCTCGGTTGCGCCAGACCTGCCAGAAGCAGCGAAGTACGCTTCGCTATGGATGACCAAGGATTCTCAACGCATCAAGGATAGCAAGATATTTTGGATCTTGATGGAAATGAATATACACATGGCTATCAACTGTAAGCCGCGATTGTTGCCTACTGCGTTTACCAAACTGCAGCAATACGTGGAGTTCAAGGCTGAATTTCAACAAGTATCGATCAGGGCATGGAAGGACCCGAAGCAAAAGTGGCATGACTTGACTTACTTGGCAACTGATGACGCGATTGATGCAGTTATTAATTGCTGGCTGGCAGAGTGGCACACTGCCTCAAACTTGGCGTTGGGGTCGAGCAAGTCCACTACGCAACGCAAAGAGAAGGAGGCCAAGCTCAAGATGGTGCAACTAGCCAAGAAGTGGAGGAAGGAGGCTGAGGCCAAGGCCTAGGTAGAGAACGATGCCACACAACGGGAGGAAAAGAAGACAGGCAGAGTAGAGTGCAACTCTGACAAAGGTGCGAGGTCTCCCTCGCCCGAAACAGAGGAAGAAATGGACGAGCAGAGAAAGCAGCACAGAGCAGACCCATAGACGGTGTCGTACCACATCAAACGTCCAAGAGAATAGGAAAAAGTTGGGCCGCGGAAGAAATCCAAGGCCAAAAAGATGTTGCTGGATTCAATCACCCTAGCAGAGGGAGATTTGAATAACATTGGAGATATGGTGCAGGATGTCACCGCGGAGGTACTACAACAGTTTGAGCAACAACAACAACAACTATTGGGGGCCATCCAGACGGGTCTGTATGAGCTACAGATCTGTGCATCATAGAATGGCGTGGTGTCCACCAGCCTCGCCATTGATGCTTCAGAAGCCACCGCAATGCTGCATGCGAAGGACTCCCGGGCGATAGTGCTGCCAAAGGGAGCAGTGACCACAGAAAACGAAGCTGACAGGCTCGTTGTCAGCACCCTCAAGGGAGTGGGGCTAAACTTGGCAACGCTTCCTAGCGAGGTGCTCCAACTCCTACAGGATGGGGTGATCATGGAGTTGAGGGCCCACAAACAATGTGCTTTGCAGGTGATTAGTGAGTAGCATATCAATAATGTGCATATGACCCTATAGGGAGACTCTTCCGTCGCCACTGTGAACGACGTAACCAACCAAAACAAGTGCATAGTTCAGGTTGTAGAGGAAGCATGCCGAATGGTCTCGGAGTTGGCCATTCCTGAGGAAGAATCGGTCGAGGTGCACATTCGCAAACTTGCGATGAGGCTGTGTGACGCTTGCACAGAGTTGGTCAAGTTTCAGCTGGAGCTGAACCTCCAAATTGCAGGGTTGCAGTTGAAAGCCCAACCTTCAACTCCGTTGGAAGTAAAGGAGTAGTGTGCAACCACTCTCACAGAGGCGATAGCAACAGTAGTGTAGAAATTTGACCTGTAGAACATACTGATATATGCAATGTCCTAAAGCATAATAATTGTTCTACTTATACAAAACATTAAGCGGAAGCATAATCGAAATCACGAGCAACATCAAGTAGAAACATGCATAACTAATCAAGAGAATTAATCACACATAACACAAGATATATCCAGGGGAAAGCACTAGCATAAAACTCCAACCATGTATTATCAATCAAGTGGAAATCCTCTTCACAATACAAGAAGAATTAGCTCTCGAGCTATTCAGTTCTCGATGAACTATGAAGATATGAAGATATGTCTCATGAACCACCCAAGCCCTGTTTATATAGGCTTTCCCTATGGTCCTTACGTAGTTTGCTTAGGAAATAATAGCAAAAGCATATGCTATTAATTTCAACATACCAAAAACAACCAATGGTCCAATTACGTATTCCTTGAGAACACTAGTTCCTCAACGATGCAGAAACTACTTACTAGAAATAGTTAAGCATCTGACAGTACACTGTCCCACATCTGATCTCAACTGGGTCTCTGACAGAACTGACATGCAACAATTATCCATGAGTGAATCCTCAGTTATCTAAAATAATAGTTGTCACATGCATGCAAGCATTAACAAACTATATTTTATTATTTTAACAACTTGTTAAAATAATTCTAACTGGACTTGACTAGTTAGAACTAAGTCAACTGATTCTCTCATTATAGAACTGAACCTTATCTCCTTTAATCAAGGGATAAATTCCTAAATCAAGAGAGAAAATAAATGCATGATCTCACAAAGACTTCAAGTTTAATTTTCCATAATTAATTAACTCATGGAGATTAATTAATTCATATTTTAAACTGTTGTTAAGACAAAAAGTAATTTTACTTCCTGTAGATAGACTAGGGACTGCTATAAATAGGAAGGGACCCAAAAATGCTATTTTTAGAAATTTCTATTTTTAGCAGTTTCACCTCTCACCCAATGTGGCTAATGACCTCACTAGCCAAACTGCTATTTTTAGACATTCTAAATTTAGCATTTCTTGTTATACACTTTTCAACAAGTAGATAGTGCAATAGTAGACTGCACACGACTATTTGAACAGTCGTTCGAGGTACTGACCAGTCTGCAAGAAGATCCTAATGTACAACGACTAGAGACAGAGGTGTAAGAACTGCAGTAACACTATGACGAGGTAAAAGGAACATCGCACACTGTCGCCTTCACACACAGACTTACGAAGCTGCAGGAGGCCAAAACACTAAAGGAACAAGTAGATGAAGCACAACACAAAGACGCAGTTCTGAAGGCACACTTGAAGCCTTGGTTGGATGAGGCCTATTCAGTCACGACCTCCATTGAAGGTAAGCTTGCTAGTCTACAAGCGATTCAACAGAAGCTTTAGGCTAACAGTGCAGGACCAACGACAAAGTAGTTGGTTGAAGAAGTGAAGCAGGTGACTGCACAGTGCACCGCCAAAGTGGCAGTCATACAAGTAGAGCTGGGAGTTCTTTGCGCTAAGATCTCCATGCCCACAGTGACTCGAGGCCAAATCACCATGTTTGTGTTGGGGGCCTGCTGGGAACGGGTTCCCCCAAGAGCAGTTTTGGGGGTAAGAGCCCATGTTTTGTGATAATTTTGTAATAAAGTTGTAAATTCTCCACCTTTTGTGGTCACGGAGTGCAAAGGTGTCAATATTCATAAAGGGTTGTCCACCCTTAGTTTGTAAAGTGTTAAGTCAGCTATAAAGATCTACCCATTGTCTATGGACCATGAGATTGTATAAAAAGGAGCTAAGTAAGTAATCTATAGGTAGATTTGGAATTTTTTGTTAGTGAGTTCTAAGTGTTCTCAGGTCTTAGCATAGGTAGAGGCTCTGCGAATGAGTGCACAAAGGCCTAGGGTGGAAATCCGTAGTTGAGTGCGCGGACCTGTGCAGCTAAGTGTGTGGACCCCTGCAGCTGTGTGCGCAGGGTGGATAGAGTTTGTATTAAACTGGAAGATATCAATAAAGAGAAGTATTCTGCAATTACTGTGTATTTAAGTCTCTGTTAATGCATCTGGTTATATTGCATTACAATCTGGGTTTATATTACAATGCTTAATTGATGCACGAATTTATGTGATTATATTTGTTAATTGAATGCAAGTAAGAATATCAGTTTACGCGATGATAACTGTAATTGATTGGTAGAAGAAGTAGAACACTTGAGATAACTAGGGAACCTATATGATACATCGTCATAGTAGCGCGAAAGTACCTAAACCGCTGGTTATTGTTGCTCGAAGGTCAACTGTACACATTCGAAGAGGTACTGAAGGGTGGGATAAAAGGTAGAACGATAAGCCTTAAGGCTTGGCCACCTGCGCGAAGACAGGATCAGGAGGTACAAACTGACATCATGACTATCTCGAGGTGTGGAAACTTGGTTCCAGCATCCCCCCATACTGCTTCGGGTGAGATTTCAGTCCGCGCTCTGCGGGCTGATGCGGAAAGGGCCAATAGTGTAGGGATTTTTTTGGCTGACTAACGTTGAACCTAGGTCAGGGCCCACTAAGCCAACATGAGATGAGGTAGAGGACTGTAATATAGAAACATAATAAAATCCTAATATTGTAATACTGTCTAAATCCTTGCCTCCTAGAGAAAAACAAAAATACATTGAACTATTTAAAGAATTCTATGATGTGTTTGCTTGGAGTTATGAGGACATAAAATCTTATGATACTACTATCATAAAGCTTACCATTCCCATAAAAAAAGAACATAAAACCTTCAAATAGAAATTAAGAAGGGTAAATCCAGTGATATTACCTCTAATATAAAAAGAAGTGAAAAAACTGTTTGATGTTAAAATCATTGTACCCTTGAGGTTCTCAAAATGGGTCTCTAATCTAGTACAAACTAGGAAGAAAACATAATAAATTAGACTTTGTGTAGATTTTAGGAATTTAAACAAGGTCTCTCTAAATGCAACTATCCTCTCCCCAAAATGGACCACATTTTAGAAAGAGTAGTTGGTTCTAGTAGAATTTCTCTGCTGGATGGTTTCTCTGGGTACTATTAGATTCTGGTTCACCCTATGATCAACACAAGACAAATTTTACTACACCGTGGGGGACCTTTATGTATGGCAATATGTCCTTTGGCATCATGAATGCAGGGGCCACCTTTTAGAGAGCTGTGGACTACGCAAATGATGATGAAATAGACAGGTTCATAGTAATTTACCTAGATGACATAAATGTGTTTTCAAAAATAGATGTGTTGGGTTGTGTTATATTCTTTCCACATAGTTAATAGGGGGTTTGAGGGGTACCTGTAACCCCACTTTATGGGGTCCGGGGCAGCGCCCTTGAAAATTTTCGTTATGGACCCTATGTTAGGTTGGGCGGACCCACCTATAGTTTTGTGCATGATTTTCGCACATGTTTTTTGGGCGTGATGGTTTTTGGTCCATGGTTTTGGATGCGATGGTTTTCGGTCCATGGTATTGGATGCTTCGACATGTATAAATATGTATTGTAACATTGAAAGGAACATAATGAAAAATCAAGCTGGTAGTCCCGGTTTTGGGATCCAGTGGGAAATCTCAATGTATATGTGTTTTATGTGTTATGCTCTCGCATTTTTATTTTTTCCTGTGATTTAGAATTCGTATGCAGGTAATTTCTGTACGAGGTTAAAAACTACATTTGGTATCAGAGCTATTTTGGCTTTAAGGGGACGCCTTTGTTGTTGAGGGGTTTCGCTTGGGCCTGTGGTAGACCCTGTTCAGTGGGAGATCTGCGAGATCAATTCTGGTGGTGAAAGAAGATGGCGAGCAGCGGAAAGATAGAGATTGAGAAGTTCAATGGTCAGAGTTTTGAGTTGTGGAAACTCAAGATGGAGGATCTGTTGGTGGATAAAGATCAGTGGATCGCGGTAGATCCGAGTAATAAACCAACATGAGTGATCGATGAAGAATGGAATAAGTTGGATCGGAAGGCAAAGAGCACAATATGATTGTGTGTCTCAGATTCAGTATTGCTGAATGTATCAGGGGAAGCTACAACGAAGGCTCTATGGGACAAGTTAGGGACTTTGTACCAATCTAAGTCTCTGGTGAATAAACTATTCCTGCGGAAAATGCTGTATAACCTGAGGATGAAAGATGGAGACTCAGTGACAGAGCATCTGAATGCGTTTAATATCGTGGTAAGTCAGTTATCATCTGTTGATATTAAAATTTCAGATGAAGATAAGTGCATCAGTTTGTTGTGTTCTCTACCAGATTCGTGGGATAGTTTGGTTATTGCAATAGGTAGCAATGCAACTGCTTTGTAGTTTGATTAAATAGTCTCAGCCTTGCTGACTGAGGAGATGAGACGGAAAAATATG